>PVJH01008143.1:0-77890 GCA_004026705.1 Nesogale talazaci | reverse complement strand
GAAAGTGAGGATGGTGAACAAAAGGGAGGGTGGGGGATGAGGGGGGGCGGTCAACACCAATGGATACAAGAAGGAAGAAAGAGGTTCCACAGTTGCTTGAGCTGAGGACTGCACAGCCCTTCTTGATAGGATGTAACTGTTGAAATATATGTCCATTATAACTCAATTTAAAACATTTTTTCCCAATGACTTTATTGGGGGGCTTTACAGCTCTTATAACATTCAATACATCATTTGTATCAAGTGGAAAATATTTGGAAATGAATATGGCAACAGGTGTACAAATATGCTTGATAGAACATTTTTTTAAGAGAGGATGGCACGGCGCTGATTTGAGGACTTTGAACACAGGAAAAAGCAATCTTAAATTTGAAGGTCAGGGTGAGCCACCAGAGCAGCCCTCCAGGAGACAGCCATGAGATGGACTGACCCAGTCGCCACTGCAGTGGACAAGCACACTAAGCATCTTTTGTCTTTATTCGACCTACAGTCACCAGGAGCTGGAGTTGACTCAAAGGCAACTGACCATACCACCACCATGTAGAAAGACCGTGCTTAGTCAAAGAAATCAATCTCAGAGACTGACAGGACAGAGGAAATCCGAGCTGACTTGTCACATTTATAAAAGGCCTGAAGATAAATATACTTGGTATCAGAATGAAAAACTTGCCGTGGTTCATGGACACCAAACATTGCATTTACCGATGCTGTCTTTTCATTAAGCTTCAGACAACAGTTGCAGAGGAGGCTTATGCAGCTGGAAGAGTGAAATGAATGGTTCAGCAAGATTACAAGGCTCCCTGACCTTACAAAGTCCCACTGCAAAACCAAGTGACGTACTCACTTTAAAGGATAAGAAACGAGGGAGAAATGTAACCAAATTGTATGAATGCATTATCCACTACTGAAATATGCCATTCTTCCAACACTCTCACCCGTCAGAGGGAAAAGTTATAATTTTAAAAAGAAAAGCGCGTGAGAAAGACTAATAGTTACCTCTAGAGAACGGAAATGGTGTGCTTCATGTTTGCTGAAATAGCTGCTAATCAGCTTTTCAATGGGCTGCCTGCATTCAGTCCACCGCACCATCTCATTTTCTACCCATCATCAATGTAAAAATTAGAGTATCTTGGCAACAGATTTCTCACAGTAAGATTCACTTTATTCTGTGGTCTTTTCTAGTAAAAGTAAAATGGCAAAGGATCCTCATTATCCATAAGATTTTCCATGTGGCCTTTTTCAACTATAACACTCCATTCATTCCCCTATTCAAATTATATTTAATAAGCATCTATTATGTGAGCTGTATGCCTCCAGTGCTGGGAATCACAGGTAGTGTTCACAAGCTACTGGAAGAGGTAGACTTGTCCAGAAGAAAAAAAAATCCTTGTGATATGCTAAGTGCTGTAACAGAGATGGGAGCCACAGGCAAGTTCTTAAGTCTGCCTGGGCAGACGAGCCAAAGGGTCCCTAGCAGATGGGACACTTGGTTCAAGTCTTAAAGGTTGGTTGGGGTGAGCACATGCTTAGGGAAAGGCCAAAGGGTAAATTAGTTACTACTCTCTACAGCAGTGGTTCTCAGCTAGGGCAAAACTGATAAGGGATATTTGGCAATGTCTGGGAATAATTTTTACTGTCATGACTAGGGAGAGGTGTCACTGTCATCTGATGCAGAGAAGTATCCTACTAAGTATTCTGAAATGGAAGACAAAGCCCTCCACAACAAAGAACTATCTAGCCCTGCTCCGCGAGACACAACCTGACACAAACCAGGGAAAGATAGGAGGAGTGTCTCATCTTGTTTGTGAATGAGTAAAAACAACAAACTATTGTTGAGATGGATAATCAAAGGAGAATCTCAGTGTTTTTCCCTACAATGGAGACATGACTTTTTCACCAGTCCTGTTCAAAAGCAATCAAGGCACTGCATTGGTTCAAATTTAAATACTGTTAGGGCTTAACCTTAGAAAATTCTAGAACAAGCACAGCAACTGAACTGCAAAGTGAAGGTTACCAAGAAAAGTATAAACACTTCAAGGACAACTTGCTGAAGATAACAATCCTCTTTGAGTTGTTTTTAAATCACTTCCAAATCACAGATAATAAAAAATAGTTTTAATATGTTTTAAAGAAAAATACTTCTTATAAAATTGAAGAACATTTTTGCATACCAGTTCCTATTATAACATAGAGATCCAATTTGTTTAGAAATTTGAATACAAAGTGCAGAAGGGGAATCAGTCGCACCTATGGTAGTAACATTACGAAAGAGTAAAGTATGAGCATTTGTTTTATCCTGGGTTTATAGACATCCTGATTTAGTAACTGATTACAGGAAGTAAATTATGAGTGCTTGTTTTATACTAAGTTTATAGATGTCCTGATTTAGTAACTAATTACAGAAAGAGTAAAGTATGAGTACTTGTTTTATACTAGGTTTATAGATGTTCTGATTCTGGTATGTGATTAATACCACAAGGTATAGATAGTCAAACTTTGCCTTAATATAATTTGTGAAAAAAAATTGCTTTTCAAATTTCCCAAACCTGTTTCCTTCATCAATCCAAATTGCATGACTATGAAAATACTTGATAAGTGGAATGTTTAAATCCCCACTTTATAAGTCATTGTTGCTCTAGTATCTTAGAAGGTTGCTGACGGAAGCATTATAACTAACTCAAAAAATTATTTCATAAACCTCAGGCTAAACGGTAACTTCATTTAAAATATAAAAGTTACTGGAGTTTCCATCATCCTGTCATTAATTAAGTCAAATCCATCTAAGGAGAAATGAGGACCTGGGGGTTCAGTATATTATCAGCCAGAGGACTAAAATCATGCCGAAAGGGAAATGCTAACCCACTTCATGTCTGTGGCAGCAATTGTGAAGTCACATTTATTCACACCCAACCTTGAGATTGAACCTCTTTCACTAATCAAATGACGCAGAAACCTCTAAAAGAGATTTCTGTCACATTCGCATTTTGTTTCCTAGTGAAAAAGAGAGTCACAAATCTCCCCAGCACAAGGTAAAAGAGGACATAAACCACAGGTTCCTTGAACAAACATTACTCAAAAACTAAGAGACCGATTATCGCAGAAACCCTTACTTGACTAAACAACAGAGATAGCAGTACAGAACAAACAGTTAACTGCTATTGGAGAGCTCAACACATGGCCAACAGCTTTCCATTTATAACAACCTGGGTTTTAAAAAAGTTGGCTAGGGCTCAAACTGCTTGAAAAATTCCCTGCTTGTCAAGAGGAAGTTACTTCTAGAACAGTGATAGTTCACAAACTATTTAAAATTTGTATGAACACAAAATGAAAAACAGTTTTCTCTCATTGTCCTCATTTTTTAAAAATCATTTTATTGGGGCTTGTACAACTCATCACAATCCATCCATCCATCCATTGTGTCAAGCACATTTGTACATTTGTTGTCATTATCATTTTTAAAACAATTTCTTTCTACTTGAGCCATTGGTATCAACTCATTTGTCCCCTCCCTTCCCCATCCTCCCTCCCTCCCTCATGAAATCTTTATAAGCAATTTATTTATTAATATTATTATTTCATGTCTTACACTGACCAATGTCTCCCTTCACCCACTTTTCTGTTGTCCATCCCCCAGGGAGGGGGTTATATGTCGATCATTGTGCTCGGTTCCTCATTTCTCCCCCACCTTTCCTTTACCCTCCTGGTGTCTCTACTCTCATTATTGGTCCTGAGGGGTTTATCTGTCCTGAATCTCCTGTGTTTCCAGTTCTTATCTGTACCAGTGTATATCCTCCGGTCTAGACAGATTTGTAGGGTAGAATTGGGATGATGATATTGGAGGGGGGGGGAGGATAGCATTAAAGAACTAGAGGAAAGTTGTATGTTTCATACTGCATCCTGACTGGCTTGTTTCCTCCCCATGACCTTTCTGTAAGGGGATGTCTAGCTGCCTACAGATGGGTTTTGGGTCTCCATTCCACACTAGTCCTCATTCACAATGATATAATTTCTTGTTCTTTAATGCCTGATACCTAATCCTATTGATACTTTTTGATCACACAGGCTGGTTTGCTTCCTCCATGTGCACTTTGTTGCTATTCAGCTAGATGACCACTGGTTTATCTTCAAACCTCCAAAATTCTTGATAGCTAAGCACCATCAGTTTTTTTCACCACATTTGCCTATGCACCCGCTTTGTCTTCAGCAATCATGTCAAGAAGGTGAGCATCATGGAATACCAGTCTAATAGAACAAAGTCTTGCATTGAGGAAGTACTTGAGTAAAGGCTCAATGTCCATCTGCTACCTTAATACTAAACCTATAAATATATATACTTAGATTTATTTTCCCATTATCATATATAAATATATTTACATAGCAATACTTGCATTTAGACCTCTATAAATGCCCTTTGCCTCCTAATTTTTTCCTCTATTTTCTTTTACTTTCCTGTTGTCCCACTATCATGTTCAGCCTTCATTTGGGTTTCAGTAATTCCTCTGGATTACATTGCCCTTGATCAAGCCCTACCAGGCCTTCTACACCCTCCTCACCATTTATTTTATTTTATATTTTATTTTATTTTGGGGGGGGGGGGAAATCACTGCCCTCTGATGCTCACCATTGATTTTAATTCACTTCTTGTTCCCTTGTCTCTGTGTTTGTTAATAAACACTTCCTTTCTCCCGCCTCCCACTCTCCGATGTCCCCCACCCCCAGAACCTTGGGTCCGCTGTTTTCTCCTCCAGATTGTTTATCCTGTCTATCTTATCTTTGCTATGCCTTGAGTTGGGTCCTCATTTTTGTTTGTTTGTTGCTTTTTTTTTGTGGTATCACTGCCCTGGTGGAAGTAGGAAACCCAGCCTTGATCCCGGAGAGCTGCTGCTGGATTCAAACTGCCAACCCTGTGGGTCGCAGTCCCTCACACAACCACTAGGCTACCAGGGCTCAGCCAGGTCTTCATTTTTTAAGTGAAACTATTTTCCAGTTCAGTGCTACCCATCCTAACACAAAAAATGTCAAATACTACCTGGGGACATATATCTTCATTTTTTGACATCAGTGAAAAAACTTTTATCTAAGTTGTAGAAAATCACTCTGTAACTAACATTTCAAGCTGTAATTCAGTACTTAGACAAATCCAAAATTCTTTTCAAAAATATTTGTATGCTGTTTATAAGGAACACCATGTTAACATTTAAAAATAGCACACATGAAAAAAATTAACTGTCTCAACCTTCTGTCTTAATTTATTATAATTGATCTTTTTCAAGTTCACCATGAATTATGTAACCAGTGCAAGCACATTCTTAATTATTTAGGAATCCTATTAAGGGGAAAAAATGTGTGAATGCTTTTAAAACAAACTTAGCTATCTTCATTTAAAAGGGGATAGAGTAGGAAAAAGGATCATCTGAAAATAAATGTTAGAAATATTTTGGATAAATGAAAACAAAATCGAAATGTTTCCATTTCAGTTCTGGGGGAAATATGAGAGTAAAGTCTCAAACCCAATTTTTACTTTAATTAGCAATAACTAAAATTATCAAATGTACTATCCTAGGGAGTAACACTTTAATAATAGAAATAGGCTATTTGAAATAATTGTTCATTTCATTTACAAACTAAAACCAGAATCGAGTAGATTCTAATTCATAGGCACCCTAGGAGTTTTTCAGGGTGCAAACCTTTATAAGAATAGATAACCTCTTTAAAAAAAAAGAATACATAAATTCATCTTTCTGACAAGTAGCAGTTGGTGGGTTTGAACTACTGACCCTGCAGCCTCGTGCTTATCCAAAAGCACCTTTGGAGAGCTTAGGTGTCAATTTTGTCTAAGCAATACAGTGGAAGAAGCCCTGGCAGCATGCTACATGAAACTTTGGTCAGAAGCTCAAAAACACCAAGTGTTCTGGAGAAGAAAGATGAGATTTTCTACTCCATAAAGAGTTCCAGTCTTGGAAACCCACAGGCACAATTTATTGTCCTTCAGAGTTGACATGAGTTAGATTCAACTCGATGGCAGTGAGTATGAGTTGAGAAGGCAGTATAGGGTGTTTATGATGTTAGTCTGGGTAGACTTGAGAAACAAATTCATGGCCCTATAGGTATATAAGAAAAAGGTTTATAAACAAGAGCAATTTAATATTGAGAAAACACCCCAGCTTAGTCTAGATCAAGTCCATTACTCCAACATTAGCTCTTTTTTGTCCGATATCAATCTATCAAATCCTCTTCGGATTCAAGAAACACATGCAATGATGCCGAATGCAAGAAATCACAGGGCAGTGTGTGGGAAGTCTTGGAGATCCTGTGCCCTTATAAGCATCTCAGTGCTGGCAGAGGGCTCCTTGTGGCTGTTCCAGCTCAGGGCACTAGCATTGTTCCAACTGTTTTGTGAGTAGAGTTTCTCAGGGAGTGAGGAGGATGACTCTCTCCCACCTCTCAAGGAGAAAAATTCAGGAAATCCCAGAATCCTTGGGGGAAGACCATGCCCACAGAGACGTCTCATTGGCTAGATCCTGATTGGTGGTCTAAACTCCACCCCTACACTCAATCTTTAAATTGACACCAAATTATGTAACTACCACAGGTATCATGCTTGGTGAAGAAGAGCATCAACAATGAGAAAGACTCTCAATGACATGGATTTGTGAGAATGATACAAGACTGAGTGATGTTTTGTTCCATAAGGTCACCACGAGTCAGCATATAATAACAATGCAATCAATATACATGAATTACACCAATTTCTAGGAAAGACAGGTTGAAGAAAATACCAAGTCTGTACTGAAGACATATGTGTGTGAATATGTGTATATACATTCATTCAATATATGAGATACTTTTATACACTATACAATTTACAAATGTACAATTGTGTTTGATTCAGTGTATACTAGAAGTAGAGAGTTGCTTCACACATGCATTTTATGGTAGCATTATAGAGTAGATAACTCAGTTTCAGTAGACATCTGTGTTACACATATGGCCATCAAAATAATTGTGGCGTGCTTTTGTGACACAGAAAGAGGCCAAACCTGTTGCAAAATGATTACCTCCAACAAAAGCCTGCTTAAATTATAGTTTAGCAATGTGGCATACATCCAAAATAACAGTAGTATGAATTTGCTATTGACTGTGCATTACTCACTTATTTTCAACCTATTTGTAAAGCAAGATAAGCACCAGTGAGTTTTAAAAAGTAATTTGGTATCAGCATTTTTGATTCATGTTTCTTCATTTGATCCCAAGCCTTGACTGCTCTCTAGACAGAAAAACGTGCACACTCTACAGCTGACAGGGGCATGGCTTTCACGATTCAATAGGAAGCTCACACGCCAGATGACTTGCCGCTTTGCACTTCAGGAAGATTTCTTTGTTTTTGTATCACATCATCAGTCATGTTCTTCTAACATCTCCCCCCCACCCCCCCACCCCCAACAAACAAGCAAGCTAGGCATTATCAAGAAGTATGGAGTCTTTCCTGGTTTGTTGGTTTGTTTGTTTGTTTGTTTTTGCCTATTCAATTCATAGAGTCCTCTACAGAACACTGCATCGTTTTGAAAAAGTAAGCTCTTCCTCTCATTTTTTTGTGTGCATAACATGTTTTCTTTTGATACACACAGACATAGGTATATTATATCAAACTACATGCACAAGCGCACACACTTCAAAAATTTCACGGAAAATTATATTTTCAAAGTCCTCACATTATTTATATTAAAAAAAAACACTTGGAAGTAAAATATACACACCTTCCTATTACGTTTGGCCTTGAAATACCGAATGAGATGCGGATTTACTTTTGATTCTTATAATAACTGAGGAGACAGTATTCAAAACGAGTATGCTGCAGGAAAGTATTCATCTTGTGGCTATAATTGATCATTCTTGTCCCTTTCTCTCCCTCAAAGAGAAGACGACTCAGGAATTAGAACTCTGTTCACCCACAACGGCATTATTAAAGCTAAAATATTTAGCCAGAAACAGTAACTGTAGTGTGCATAAAAGTGTTCATAAAAGTGGTAATTATTCACTGAATCATACAGGGAGAAGCCCTGGGCCTAGCCCATTACAATTAACTTCGGAGATGACAAGACCAAGAGAGGATACTTGGCCTAAACCTGAATTCTCAGCTGGCCTCCATCATGAGAGGGAGTTTTCCTTTCACACTCAGCTGCTGCCTTATCTAAAATGCCTCAGTGGTTTTCAAAAGAAAAACAAAACAGCAAAAAAAAAAAAACCGATTCTGATCACCTTCTGGTGATTACTTTGTTGCAAGAGGTAAGATTAGGAGCAGTCACTTTCTCTTCAGGCTATCAACTATAAATATAAACCCGCCACCATCAAGTGCATTCCAACTCTAGCGCCTATACATATAATAAGGTTACGGAGATGGAAAGTCTTTCCGGAGCAGATAAGCCTCATCTCTCTCCAGCAGAGGGGTATTGGATTTGAACTGTTAACCTTGACGTTTGTTTACCAGGAAAGTAGACCTCTGCAAGCTCCCACAGCCTTGTTTGGGATCCCTAGGTTAAGTAGTAATTGCATTTTAAATATCTACAAAAAGGAGTAAGGTTTCTACTGAGTCACTTTGAGCGATGCTTACTTAGTATGGGGAGAAAGCCAGTTTGCATACGGAAAGGGAAATGATTTTCAGCTCTAAGGAAGCATCACACAGCTATAAAACCAGGCAACACAATCACTGCAACCCAATGAAGGTATATAAGCAAGGAAACTAATTTCTTTCCCGAAGTGACCACCCAGGAGGGACAAAAAGTCTACAAAACGGAGTCAAATCGTTCCTAACACTGGGATGGGCTACAGCATAAATATACAATTTGCATCCCTTTGGGAAAGGCAGGTGGAGAAGGGGATTGGGGTGTTTTCGGCGGAGATGGGTGCTGGGAAGATTTGGGGCGTCCGACAGGGCACCGCGGGACTGGCGGCGGACCGTCGCTGCGTCCAAGGACCCTGGAAACATGGAACTTTCCTATCCGTAGGAGTTCAAAGTTAGCCCGCTCCGCCACGGCCACCGGCCACCCGAGCGCGGCGACGCAGCCGCCGGCCCCGTCCGGTGACAGCCCCCAAACAAAGCCCGGGCGCTCGGCCGCCCGCCCCGGAACGCGCCCCCGCCAGCGCCCGCCTACCTTGATGCCCTGCTGCTGGGTGGTGAGGGTTAACTTGGATTCATCCAGGAGCAAAACTTCGCAGTAGAATTCTTCGGGCACCGCGCAGAAACAGCCCATGGCTGCGGCGGCCGCCGTCTCCCGGCGGGCGGGCGGGCGGGCGGAGAGCGAGGCGCCGAGCTGCCCCCCGTCCTCAGGCGCGAGGCATCCGTGTATTGTCCACGCGTGGCGACCGCGACACCGGCCGCTCCGGGCCCGCTCCGGAGCCGCGCGGCCGAGCCTCCCGGCGCGGGAGGAAGGCCGGGGGGGGGGGGGGGGGGGGGGGGGGGGGGGGGGGGGGGGGGGGGGGGGGGGGGGGGGGGGGGGAGGGTGTGCTGCGAGAGTCACCGCCCGGCAGCCGCCGGGGAAGCGCGGGCGGAATTGAGCTCGGAGGGCGGCGGCGCGTCCCCGCGCATCCTGCGGCTCCGGGTCTTCCAAGGTGGGGGCGCCGCGGGCCCTCCCACGGTCCGAGAAGAGACAAAAGTCGCCTGGCAATGGAAGGACGAACGTTCGAGACCCTTCTCAACCCCGGGCGCCCCTCAGCCCGCTCCCCCAGCGCCCGCCGGAGCGCAGCCGCCGCGCCCCCCTAGAAACCGCCCCCCCCCCACCAGCCTAGCGACTCCCCAGCGGAGCCAACCCCGACCCGCAGCCCCCGGCCCCGGCCGCGGCATGGGGAGGAGTCGGCTTTTCTTTTGTGTCCAGGGTCCCCAAGACGCCCCAGCCCGAGGCAGTGGCGAGTCACCACCCAGTCCGCTACGGCCACCTCCCCTCCCCCTTCTGCCCTCCACTCCCTCCCCCTTCCCCCGGCCCCAACCAACCTGCCGGCACCTGGACGCCGGAAGAGGCTCGGAAGCGCAACGTGCTCCTTAGCCAAACCTGCGAGACAGGTCAGCTCCTGGCGGAGTGCGGCTCACGTCTAGGGCCCCCTGAGCTCGTCGCTCGGGGACTCGGAATGACCAACTCCAAGCTCTGGCGCCCAGGAAAGCCTGGCTGCGGCGGCCAAGTGCAGCTTCTCTGGGAAATTTAGGGAAGCTGGAGTGGGAGGATCTGCGGGCGGGCGTGCGAAGAAGCGGCCGCCCCGGCGGGGAACGCGGCGGGCGGGGTGCGCCCAGGGCGCGCCAGGCCGCGGGGCTCCGGGGAAAGTTCTCCGGGTGGCGCGATGGGTGGCGCCCCGGGCGGGAGCAGCCCAGGTGCGGCTGGGCTGGGCCGGCGCGTCTGTGGGCCAAAACCCTGGAGGCCAGCGGGAGCCGGGCGGGCGGGGAGGGGGCACCCCTGCTGGGCGGGGTCTCGGCTGGGGGCGGAGAGCGGAGCGGAGGTGATCCAAATGGCGAGGTGAGGGCCGGCCCGCGGACGCGGACCCCAACGCTGCGCGGGAGCCGCGGGGCGGTGCGGAGCTGTGACCCTGTGCGCTGTGTCGGTTTCCCAGGGAGACCGGAGGCTGGCTCCGGAAGGGCAGGGTGCGAATGCACTCGGACCCAGGCTTTGGACACTCCTGGCCCCAAGCCCTGCACTGGGCAGACCGCGTCCCGGACCGGCGGGCACAATAGCACTGAGGCTGCAGTGACCCCTGGTGGGTCCTCGTGCCCGTGCACCTGCAGCCGAGCCACGGGTAAAGCAGGGCCTGGCCGGCCTTCGGAGCAGGTGCAATCTGTGGTCGCCAGCTGAGAACCAGCAGGGAGTTACTGCCAAGAAGCAGTTAGAGCCAGAGGAGGATGAGGGACGGGGTGTGAGAAAAGGCAAGACGTGGTTATAGCATTAGACGTGGTTTTGAGTTCCTTCTACCACTCATTGGAGGGATACTCCACGTTCAGTGATATTTAACACCTAGAACGTTCACTCACTCGCAGTCACAATCACCCCAGACTAACTCTGTAAGCAGGAAGCCTCATCTTTCTCCCACACCTCACTCCCTAAAACAAACAAATTGGCCTCAGCGAGTTGAAATGAACAACTTACTACTTTGAAGCAGTTTTTTCTTGAGTGATTTGCCACAAAGAGAGCCCTTCTCTAAATGCAATCTCCAAGTACCAAATGAGCCTGCCGTGTTGAGTATGAATTTTATTGATAATCTGAGTAAGGTCACATTTTGTCTTGCAAGCTTTCTGTGAAATGGGAGCTGGTTTTGAATTTCTAATCAAATTATATCCAGCTTCAGGTTTTATTGGAGTTTTACCCAGTTCTTCGTAATCAAGAGTCAATACCTTATTATTCTTGATTTTAAGTTCTTGTGAAGGTTTTTTTTTTTGGGTTGGTTTTGTCTGGGGGTAATAAAACATTTCTGGCGCTAATTACCGAATGTCATGGAAAGACTTCATAACATTTATCATTCTTTCCTAAAATATCCAGTAGAGACCTCTACCCTTGGAGAAAAATAAGATATGCCTTTTGCCATTTGCTTGCGGTATTTATTTTAATTTTTTTTTTTTTTGGCATCACTGCCTCTGGTGGTCATGGGCACTACCCAGTGCTGCTCCTGAAAGCCGCCGCTGGATTTGAACCACCAAGCCTGCGGGCTGCAGTCCCGCACTCAACCACTTATGCCACCAGGGCTCAGCCTATTTTAATGTTCTTATACTTTCCTCTTCCTCCTTCTTCTTTTCTTCCTCCTCTTCCTCTTCTTCTTCTTCTTCTCCTGCTCTTGACCTTAGTAGTACTCAGATGACTGGGATTGAAGTTGGTGGAGATTCTATTCCAGGCACCTCCCAAGGGAAAGAACAAAGGTATGAAATCACACATACAACAGGGTTGTTGAATAATGCATTTTCTATTTCTTGATCAGATATGGAAAAAATAGAATTAAAAACTGGGTGGCACAAATTGTGCCAAATGGGTTTGGTGGCTCAACCCCATCCAGTCGTGCTGTAAGAAAGGCCTGTGAACTGACTTCCAGAGAGAAGGCAAAGAAGAAAGCCTCAACCCTGCTCGCTAATGTATGGGTCACCAGGAGTTGGGCTCCACCCAAGGGCAATGGGTTTGGTATAACTGGCTTACACTGAAAATGTACAATTTGATATGTTGGCACATGCACACACTCGTGAAACGCAATCACGATGGTGCCATCCATCACGCCCTGAAGATTCCTTCTGCACCTTTCTAATCTTTCCCTTGCCCTTCCTAAATCTCACCTTCCAGGCAAACAGGGATCCGATGTCACTGCAGATTACCTGTATTTCTAGAGTTATATATAATATTCATATTTCTAATAATTGCTACTTGGCTTTTTTCCAGTTTGGGGCTATTAAAAATAAAGCTTCTATAAACATTCCTTTACAAGTCTTTGCATGGACATAAGCTTTCATTTCTTTTTCAATGAAAGGGTGGAAAGACTGGATCAGAAGATAGACAAATGTCAAATTAGCACATGAAAAGGTTTTCTGCATCATTTGTCATTCGGGAAATGCATGTCGATACACACATCAATGGGTAAGATGAAAAATGCTAACCATATGAAGTGCTGGTGAGGATGTCAAGCAACTCGAACTCCATACATTGTTATGATGAACATAAAATGATCCAACCACTTTGGTTAACAATTTGGGACTTTCTTAAAAAGTGAAACATACACCTTCTACCGGGTTTTTGAGAAAGGCTTTGTCTGCCTTTCCAGAGAAATAAATGAACAAAATATTCCAATACAAAAAAAAGTCAGATTTTTTCAACATATGCAGAGCATAATACAGTCTGTTTAAAGTCTGTGTTGTCTTTGATCTCTTTTCTGAGATTAAAAAAAAAAGGAATTTCCCTTTGGTCAAGATGACATTTTTTCAAAATAAGCTATGCAGATGAGTCAAATGACAAACAAATTCTGAATAGATATAATTCTATGGAGCATGTTGACCATCTGGGAAGGGTTTCAGAAATCACAGTCCTGAAGGAAATTTTCACTTGCATAAAGCAGGCTCCTATTCCTCTCCCTTGCAGAAATGTGCACTGTACTTCAAAATGCTAAATGGACTTATCTTTTAAAGTACAGTATTCTCTTTAGAATAAAAAGGTGGATTTAAAAAGTTTGTGTCACCTGTCATCTTTTTCTTATCGTTCCCAAAGTTAAGAAAGTTAACTGACATTTGAGAAAGAAAACATCTTGAAAATATTGGCAGGGTTTCAGTAAATATTTTATTGGATATCCAAGAGCAATGAAACATATTTGCCAAGGGATGTGTTACAAACAGATTGCATCCCCTCACCCACACCTCCAACCCCAACTTTCTGATCTGGAGTATTGGATGAAGGCTGAAATTTTGCATTTCTGGTATAGTGCTTACCTGTTGTACTTTGACCTGCACTTGACCTGAAATAAGCAGCTGGAAACCACCACTAGCCTCTGACAGAAAAACTGGCCTTTCTATCCCCCAAAACAGTTGCCAATCTAGGAAACCCGCAGGATGTCTGTCTAAGCATTGACTCGATGGCCAAGAGTTGGCTTTTGGTTTTAGGTGGGGCTCAGGAGCCCTGGTGGCCTAATAGGTTATGTAATGGACCAGAAGCTATGATGTCAGCAATTCAAAACCAGTAGCAGTCCCACAGAAGAAAGATGAGGCTTTCTACTCAAAGAATTGCTGCCTGAGGTTGGGGACTCAAAGTCCATCTGTAGGTAACTGTGTTTGTCCGGGTAGACTAGAGGAACAAATCTCATAGACACGCATAGGGATATAAGGGAATGGTTTCTATACAAAAGGAATGCAACACTGAGAAAACACCCCAACCCAGTGCACTTCAAAGTAATAAGTCCGATATTAGCCCATATGCCCGATACAAGTCTATAAAGTCTCCTTCCGATTCACGAAATCAATGGTGCAGAATCCCGGCACTGGCAGGGGTCTCCCCATGTCTCCTCACTTCCAGGACTCAGGGTTCATCAACAGCATCCAGTGATGGCAGAAGCAAATCATCGCTCGCAGGGGTCTCCACATGGCCTCTCCAGCTTCAGAGGTCTGGTTCCATCAGGGCTAAGCCATGTGGCTTCTCCCGCTCCTCAGACGCTACCATCTTGTTTTATCCGTGACTAATCGTCTCTGAGACTAACTCCCAACAACTGGGGAGATAGCGTCTCATCTTCATGAGGGAAATATTATGAGATTTCCCAGAAGTCTCAGGAGAAAGCCATGCCCACATAGACCCCTCATTGACTACTCAATGGCTATCTCCAGATTAACAGGCTGGACTCCACCCCTACATCTCAATCATAAAAATTAACATAAGCATATGACCACTACAGTAACAGACTCCTTCGCAGGGAAGAGATAAACTAGCTAAGGTACCATGTAGCAATGATGAAACATACAACTTTCCTCTTGTTCTTCAATGCTTCCTCCCACTATCATGATCCCAATTCTACCTTACAAATCTGGCTAGACCAGAGGATGTACATCGGTAGAGAGAGGAGCCAGAAGCATAGGAAATCAGGACAGATGATCCCTTCAGGCCCAGTGGTGAGAGTGGCGATACCAGGAGGGTGGAGGGAAAGTGGGGTAGAAAGGGGGAACCGATTATAAGGGTCTACATATAACCTCCTTCCTAGGACATGGACAATGGGGAATTGGGTAAAGGGAGACATCAGACAGTGGAAGATATGACAAAATAATAATAATTAATAAATTATCAGGAATTTATGGGGGAGGGTGGGGGAAAGGGAGGAGTAAAGGCCAAGGGCTTAGATAGAAAGCAAATGTTATGAGAATGATGAGGGCAGTGAACATTCAGATGTGTTTGCCACGCAATGGACTTATGTATGGATTGTGATAAGAGTTGTGTGAGCCCCTAATGAAAGGATTAAAAATAATAATAAATAAATAACTAAAAAAGAATTGCAGCCTGGGTTCTGGGAAGCCTGTAGGGGCAGTCCACCCTGTCCTCTGGTATTGCTATGACTCGGGGTGGACTCTGGCAGTGAGTGAGTGAAGTGACGGTGATGCTGCTGCTTCGGAACTGCACCCCAAGAACCACATTCTAGGGACCATCTTGCTAAAAGACCGTAAAAGATGTCCTTGATTCTTTACAATTAGTCAAAAAGCAGAACCAACAGCTTGCTTCATGCTTCACCAGTGGCCTCCTTGTTATTCTCCCTCAGCCCTCAAATGAATGCCTGTCAGAAGAAAGTGTATTCTTGACAGACAGACCTCTTCCCAAGTGGACCACATACACTGGGAGGAGTGATTATTCAGGACGGGAAACATCTCTGTTTTGTTCTGGCACATTGCACTGCAGCCTAGTGTATTTGGACACCTTGTTTCATTTCTAGATTCTCCTGTGCCCAGGCACATCTACTTTTTAAGACCATCTTGTCTTGAGATTCACTTCATACATATGTCATTAACCAGCTATTCTCTGTGTGAAATACGAAAGCCTTAGATCCCATTTATTCAAATGCCTCAGGGGTGTTCCCGCGTTCCGAGGGAAGTCATCTCCCAAGCCTGCCCTGCAATCTAAACTCTTTTATTTCCTCCTTGTGATCTCCAAATAAATGTTCTCTGGGGTTTACTGAGAATTCTTATTTTGC
This sequence comes from Nesogale talazaci, assembly GCA_004026705.1. Classification (NCBI taxonomy): domain Eukaryota; kingdom Metazoa; phylum Chordata; class Mammalia; order Afrosoricida; family Tenrecidae; genus Nesogale; species Nesogale talazaci. The sequence goes on along the minus strand of PVJH01008143.1, from coordinate 62,221 downwards.
ACAGTTATTAAGCCTTGCAGAATGCATTGATGGGGCTTTTGCTGATCTTGAACCATGCTGGCCCCCCTTTATTGTTCAAATACAAGCTAGCAAAATCTGTGGGGGGAGGTTAGCTGATAAACCTGGTCCCTTTGGGGGCATTTTTTCAAGTTTTTTAAGCAACACGTTAACATCTTTTGCCATCCAATTAATTAGAAATCCTGAAAACTGGCAAGAGAAGAGCAAAATGAGGATTTTGATACATTGTTGGCAGAGCTGTAAATTGATTCAGAATTTCTGGAGGGCAAACTGTCATAAATAATTAAATATGAATACACTTTGACCCAGAAATTAAGCTTCTAGGAATTCATCCTTATGAAATAATAGATGCAGATGCAAGAAAATATATATAACACAACATGCTTATAATATGGACACATTTAAGACAAAGCATCTAACAATAGGAAATTTGCTCAATTAATCCTAATTTATGAATATCACAGAACTCCCAGCAGTGGTTAGGAAAGAGGAGATCTTGGAGATCTTTGCATTAGCTGACAGCAATCCATGTAAACCATCCGTGTCAGGAGGTGAACAGCGGTTGGTATAATAGTACGAAGAGTAAGGTCCTTTTGGGTTTGTGAGGGCCCTTGGTGGTGCAGGGGGTTAAGCCTTGGACTGCTAACCTGGGGCCACTCTTCAAATCCTCTGCCCTATAGAGGTGTTAGCAGTCAGAATCGACTTGACAACAGTCTTGTTTGCAAAAATGAAATTTGAATTTTTCACAGTGGGCACGGATTGATGCACAATAAAAAATTATTTTTTAATTAGGGGAAAGGATGCTGTTCCCATATTAGTTTATGAAATTGGCCTTCATTTGAAATGGGCTGATAGTTTAGGTTCAAACTCCTAATGACCCTTTGTACAACAGAACGAAACCCTACCCAGCCCTATGCCAGCCTCACAATTGTCACGCCCGAGCCCATTGCTGCAGCCTGGCTCAAGCCCTCTCATCAAGGCTTTGCCTCTCCTTCCATGTAGCTTCCTCTTTCACACGGAATAGCTAGAATAGTCAGAAATGGTATCTATCATAACACTGTGTTGACGCTCCAATGTGTTAACGCTTTTATTTTGCTCATATGCCGCCCTGGTGTAAGCCCTTCATAAAACAAAACAAGTTAGGGCTGAGCCCCGGTGGCCTAGTGGTTGTGCGTGGGACTGCGGCCCACTGGGACGGAGGTTCAATTCCAGCAGTGGGGCTGGGCCTCCTACTCCCACCGCCGGAGAGCAGTGCACCCCACAAACAAACAAACAAAAAAACATATCAAGTTAAATTAATTAATACCAAAATAGTTGCAGGGAATTTGAGGAGGAAGATGGAGAAACTCACTTGTAGTGCAGTTCCAAGTAGTCCCCTACTGCCCACAAATGGCACTCTGTCTTTTATTAGGGATGGTTTAGGGGAGTTAGTTTGTGCATTATATTATTTGTAATATGTAATAATATACATGTTACATGCATATAATGTTGCAGCATGCAATTTACTGCTATTATCGTCTTCAAATATCCAATCCCAAATCAAAAATCAGATATATGAAGATACTGGCAATAAAGGGGGGAGGAAGAGGAGGAGTTGATTTACATCAGAACTAGCTTATGTTGGGCATTTCACTGACATCAAAGGTAAGTCCCAGTAGAGTCATTAGAACAGAACCCTGACAAAGGTCCGGGATCGATATTTTGATTGTGAATCCTACTAGCTATGTGGCCTTAAAGAAGCCCCACCATGGTCCTGTGCCTCAGCATGCTCGTCTACGATGAGGGACCTGGGATTAAATAGTGCTTTGGCTTTAGAACATCCTGGCCAGCCGCTTCCCCGGCCCCTTCTCCTGCCAACAGCACGCTGTTCTTCCCCTGACGGTGGTATTGCATGGATGGGGCAGCTTGGCCAAACAAGCAAAGGTGAAGCCAAGTACAGATGACCTCTGGCCTCACATCTAGCCGTCTGATTCAAACACCAAGAAGTTGCCACCGCAAACAGACAGCCCTGGTTTTCTCATAAGAGAGACCCTGGTGATTGGTGGCGATGGCAGAATAGAGACTTATCCCTTTTTTTTTGTCCTTTTTGTCCATTAAAAAATTTTCATCGTGTGCATTCTGTATTCGTTACCTACTCATGATATATATGTGTGTATATATATATATATATAACAATTTTTAAATAATTTTTAAGTAATTTAGGATCTCATCTCTTAAATATGTGAAGACAAATGCGATAAAGTGCACTGCACACAAACGGGACATAGTGGTGGAGACAGGAGGCTTCTAAAGTTCATGGGGAAACCCTTTATTTTCCTTTTTTAAAAAATCCATCATTTTTCTTTTTTCTTTTTTTCCTTATTTCACCGACGGCCCGCAGGCAGCATACCCCACCTGCCCCCCTTGCCTGCAAACGGAGGGGCACCGGGGGCCTCCCACTTACTCTGCACCTCTCCTGTCCGCCATGCCAGGCCAGAGTCAAGCTCAACAGGGTCTTCTTTCCCCACTGATTCCGCCAAGCCCATTCCTTTGGCTGTGGTAGGGAGGGATAATGGGAATCTCATTCATTCATTCATGCGCGTCACTAATTAGATGATGAAGCATTTGGCTACCTTAAGAGAGTCATAGTTACTCCCGACATTTACCCGCGCTTCACTGAATTTCTTCACTTGACATTCAGAGCACTGGGCAGAAATCGCATAGAGTCAACACCCGCCGGCAGGCCTTCGTGAAAATCCATTATTGTTATTTGGGGGGGGGGGCACCCCTGCCCTCTGGTGGTCGTGGGAACTATCCAGGCTTGCACCTGCAGAGCTGCTGGAGTTGAACCGCCAAGCCCGTGGACTACAGTCCCGCACTCAACCACTTACACCACTGGGACTCAGCCCCATCCATTATTTTTCTATGTCAGTTTTCTACAAAATTTTTGAGGGAACTTTTTTTAATTCAATGGAAATGTTTCCACAAGCTTTTTGAAGCCCCCTCATACGTGGACAGGCTTATTTGAAACAAAATGCCTTTAAACATTTCTTGGCACTTGGTTATAGCAGATTCTCTTAGTAGTACACTTGTTTGGGGAACTCGGGTGGTGCTAGTAACCATGAGCCAGTGGTTCAAACCCACCAGTCTTTGAGGGAGAAAGATGCTGCTGTGAAGATTTACAAGTTCAGAAACTGTCTCCTTGTATAGCATCACCATGTATCAAAATCAACTTGATGGCCCTGGATTTTAGTTTGTAAAAGGCTCTGGTAGCCCTGAGTAATAAGCATTGGACCGTTAACCACAAGGTCCACTGTTAAAACTCACCCAATCTGTCTACAGGAGAAAGAGGGGGCTATCTATCTTTGTAAAGATTCCTAAAGCCTCAAAACCCCCCATAGCATAGAGTTGCTGGCATCACGTGGATGATAGTGGTCTTTTTAGTTGTGTTATGACACCTTAAAAAAATGTTTTTAAGACGTCATCTCTGAAGGTTATAGTGACTGTTTGTTTTTTGTTTTTGGTTCCAAGGGCATCATCTTGATAGACTGTCTTAAAGGATACAAGATAATATGGAGCTTTTTATGAAATAGGTAAATGAAATAGGAAAGTGAACTGATGGGCGCGGGGGGCAGGGAGAGGGCAAAGGCAGGATATTTGCACCAAGGAGTTTTTTCCATCATCACAATGCATGTGTTCATTCCTTTTGTTGAAAAGACAAGCGCAGTCCCATGAGAATTTCTCTCAGCAATCCTTCCCCCAGCCATCCTTCAGCCCTGATCTTGCTTCTTCAGACTTATGTTTTTATCCCCCAAGCTGAAATATCATTTTCCCCCAAAACCATTTTGTTGGGAGCTGAGACTGATAGCACAGAGTTCGTTCCACAACTCGATCACATCAAGCAGTATTGTGCAATTGCTACCACAATCCACTCTGAAACATTCCTTTCCTTCTTGGACTCCTTGACATTAGGTCCCTCTTACTTTGTACCCACCCCTCATGCCTGGTGAAACAGAATATTAAAGGGGCTTAATTTCCTTCCCTCAAGGATGCCCAAAGTACCACTTGACATGGAGTCAATCGAAAAGCTCAGAATTCTCTGAGGAACCGTGAGGGAGATGGAAACACTGCCTTGAGAACTTTAATGACCCAGATAGTGGGAATACTGAGAAACAGTAGTGTCACATTTTTATATTTCTGTTTATTGAAGGTTCCTATGACTTTGTAGCAGCACCTTTTTGACCTTCCTTGGTTTTTGTGCAAAAACATTAACAGTGGTGATCTGTGTGGTGAAATTGTAAGCCGTTATCTTTTTTTTTTTTTTTTTGGTAAGTCTAGGACTTTACTTTTTATCCATGTTGTTCAATGAATATTATTTCTGCGGCTAGATTAATCTTTCATTTCTAGGAATTTGTCTTAGTAAAGCTGTGAGACAAACAACAGAAGGAGGCCCTAATGAGCACTCCAGGACCGAGAGCAGACTAGCCGGAAACGTCTCTGCGGGCAACTCCATCACTCGGGAGCAGCTGCTCACTAGATGCCTGTGACACACTGCCTTTTCGCCCGTGAACTGTGGCTCCCCTCTCACTCTTTCTACCACTTAACCCCCCCAATCCCCTCTTCCTAAAACCATCCACTTCCCAAAGCTGCCACCTGTTACGACATTTTCATCTCAGTAGGTCTTGCTGCTCAGGTCAGCATTGTGCTTCTCTCCCCTCCCTCCCCCCCCACCCCCCCCACCCCCAGTCTGGCTGGGTCCTAGCCTCTGTAATAACCATCTGCATAATTGCCACTCCCACTGAAGATTAGGATTCCATGAAAGCTGGGTATGTCTCATCTGTTTGCTGTTGTGTCCTAAGCACGCATCATTGTGCTGGACAAAAAAAAAAAAAAAAGTGTGTGATAAAGAAATGAATGAGTGGGATTCCTTGGGCAAGCTTCATCCGGGTTGAATAAGTTTTGAGAGATGGTTCCTTATTTGCTGGAAAAAAACACTTCAGGCCTTCTTTGTACAAGTAGTGTTCCTCCTCAAAATGAATTGAATAAAGCACTTCGGTTAACAGCTGAGATGATGCTGATAAAAGAGTTGTAATTATCTGTTTCTTTAAAGGGATTGGTTGAGTTGCCCAAAATAAGAAGGCATGTCTAATAATTCCTTTAATTTCGGTTTAGAGCATGCTTTAGTGATATTGTGATTAGAGTTTTGTGTTGGTAACAAGCCAGGGAACTACATTAGATCCTTATCACAAATCCCATCCCTTTGAGGAAGAAAGAGAAGGCTTTGTCAAGAGTCACAGTCTGAGAAACCCACAGGGGCGTTTCTGCCCTGCCCTGCGGGGGTGCTATGAGTGGGAATCAACCTGATGGTAGTGGGCTTGAGTTTGAATCTCACCTCTGATTCACCAGGCAGATGAAAGCATTGAGAAACAAGAGAGATGAAATGCTTAATGAATGAGGAAACTGCTGTGCTGTCTTAATTTCTTTTCATTGATCACTCTCCACTTCTGATCGCATAAGCCCCACCCCAAAGGACATAACATGTCCCATGTCCTCTGGACATGTTGTCAGGAGAGGTCAATTCCTGGGCAAGCACATCATGGGGCAGTGGGAAAAGACGAAGACCCTCAACAAGATGGATTGACTCAGAGGTGCAGCAATGGACCCAAGTGTGAGAGCTGGGAGGCTGCCGCAGTGGGACCAGCACGGATCTCATTCTGTTGTACACAGAGCTGCCTTGATTCAGGGCTGACAGGAGGGGCCCTAACAAAACAACAACTCCAGATTTGGGGAAAATAGGAGTTTTGTTTAAATTCTGTTGCCTATATTGGTGTGCATTATTAGAAGTGTATACCTGTATATGTTTATTTAAGGTTGTACATAAAATAAATACCTGAGCTCCAACAATAACCACATAACCATGTTTTATTGAATCTAAGATGCCATCAATTATCTTAATAAGCTTGTTTTACTTGTCACTAATAAGGAAAAAGGCTGCCGAGTAATTGAAGACATGTCAATTATAGGATTGGTCCAAATTTCATAAATGTTAGAATATGAACAACAAGTGATCTTGAGAATTTGTGAAATGTGATGTTAATTAGGATCATGCCTGTACTACTATTTGTGACAAAATTTCAACTTTATCTTTTCAACGTTGCTAATTTCTTCATTCCTATACCACATATGTAGCTAAAGGGAAGTAGGGGAGACCATTAGTCCATTGCCATCAAATTGATCCCAATTCAAAGGGAACTGCTGCCTAGGGTTTCTGAGGCTGTGAATCTTTAGGGGGCGCTGGCAGCCTCATCTTTCTTCTCAAGGGTGTCTGGTGTGTTTGAACTGCTGATCTTAAGGTTAGCAGCCTAAGAGGTAATTTACTCTGTCACCAGGGATTTTTAAGTGAGGGTTAAATCAACTAACTCACTGTTAAAAAGTCAATTTTGACTCCCAATGACCCTATAGGACAGAGTAGAATTGCCTCTGTGTGTTTCCAAAACTGTGCCTCTTTACAGGAGTACAAAGCTTCATCTTTTCCCCCCAAGGAGTGGCACTGGTTTTGAACTACTTACCTCATGGTTATCAGCCCAACACATACACCAGTACACTTCCAGAACTTCTTAAGTGAGGGATATCAAATGCATACCAATATTTTCAAATGGCATTTGTATATATGACAATGTATATGTCCAAGGGAACTTCAAAAAATTTGAGAAAATCCCATCGTCTTTTCATTCTACTTTTCCACCAACTTTTGAAGCCCTCTCACATATAAAATATATCATATGATGCCAGTGTGCTTTTCAAAACTCAATTAAAACTATCTTTTAGTAGAAAGCTTATTGCTTCCCTGATTGAAGAATTCACAGCACCATTGAGTCCTCTCTGATCTTTAGCTTCTGCCTTCTCCTTGTTTGGGGCTTAACACAAGCCAGCTTCCCTGGAAGCTATAAGATGCTGGACTTCTTCCACAGATGACATCTCTGCACCACATGGGACAGAGCAAAGGGTGCCACCCATCCTCACTAAGTCAAAGAACTGAGGTTCCCTCTGATGGGTCAGGTTGGGTCACCAAACATTCAGTGAAACCACTAGGTGCATAGATTCAAGAGGCAGACTTCCTGAATTCAGAATTCAGTCCAGCTTACGATTTACCAGCTCTGTGCCTCAGAGCTACGTCAAACCCAAAAACCCAACCCTGTCCTTGAGTCGGTGCCAATTCACTCATCCCCAGGGTTTCTCAGAGCCACCCAGAGAGGAGATTATGATGCAGTGGTGAGGATTAAATGAGCTAAGGCAGTATTTAGGGAGCCCTGGTGCTATAGTGGCCACATGTTGGGCTGCAAACACAAGGTCAACAGTTCATAACTACCAGCCGCTCCATGGGAGAAATACAGGGACTTTCTACTCCCATAAAGAGTTACAGTCTCAGAAACCTATAGGGGCAGGTATAAGGTCATTATGAGCTGGAAATGACTTGATGGCAGTAATAATGTAGTACTTAGAACAGTGCCTGATATTTAGTAAATTCTATGAAAGTGGTGGTGGTGATAATTTTATTGGCCGTCTCTGAAATAATCATCATGGCTAGAAGAAGATTGATGAATAACTTGGTCAAAACACATCTCCAGAGTTGTTGGCTTCTCTAGAACCATATGGATTTCCAAATAGAAATTAGAGGTCATTGGGAGAAAATAAGCAGACAGTTGAAGTTAGGGAAACAGAGAGAAGCAACCAATACAAATTTAACAAATCTCATTCTAAAACGCTCTGCATTGGAAGATGTATGACCGGAATGTTCCTGAGAGGCAAGAATGGCAAGACTTTGTCTTACATTATAGGACACATTGTTGAGAGACCAATCCCTGGAGAAGCATATCATGTTTGGTAAAGTGGAGAGGCAACAGTGTGATAGAGAATCGATCTCTAAATTTTACCTCTAATTTTTAGCAGGGAGCATTTTCCAGATAACCTCAACAGGTGACCTGGCCAATGTGTGTTCATTATTAAATGGTGCCTTCCAGACATTTCTAAAATTCTTTCTGAAAGTATTTAAGAAAAGAGAGTGAGGCACACAGTACCTCTGTCCTCCTTCCTGTGGACTAGAGATTGCACCTTAGTGAAGGTGAAGGAGCAAGAAGCAGGGCATCAGCCCTGAACAACCTATCTGTGGGCTCATTTTATGAGGGAGGAAGGAAGAAGTACCACCTTATTCAAATCCCTGTTATTTGTGGCTAAGCATAAAGCTGACTGAAACTGTCACCCATGTAATTAATAGAGTAGGAGAGTGAGGAATCAAATTAACATGCTACCTACTTTTTGGTAGGGCCAATTCCTTATGTGCAATTACATGCTCCTCCTGGGAAGTGAGCTTTGTCTGTTATTGAATGAAAACCTTTAAGTGCCCTGCTTTGGTGTATTATTAAAATTAATAAACTTGATTTCTTCAAAAATCTGTAACTCGGTCTTCTTACCTCAGAAAGACCTCCTTCAATTCATTTTATTGAAGAAGATTTGCTGTGTATGTATTTTGATCCTTCATGCTCTTCACTGATGTAAAAGAAAGCTCTCTTCTGCAGTGGGTCACACCTCTCAACCAAGGACTGAAAAGGAGTATATAGGTTAACAAGGCTGCCTTCTGACTTAATTATATTTAATTTTGAAAATTGTTATTTTCATTATTTGACTGCCTACCTAGATTACATACTTTGTGGTTTCTAAAGACAAACAAATCTTAGTGCTTTTGAAGGCTGCTGTAAATGAATTACCTTCATAGCTGCTCCAGATGCTTAATGCCAATACTTACTGACATGGTTAACTCTATTACATGAACACCAAAAGTAGTGTCCAATCTTCAGGACATCCTCTTGATGGCTTGTTCATCTATTTTGAAGAGACCAAATACTCCCCAGAGACAGTTCTGTGTGCAGTTACAAATAATGGCGAATGCAAAATAACAAAGTAGTTCAAAAGTCATTGCATGACGTTTGCACAAAACACTTACCATTCAACCTTTAATCATGATCCTCATGACCAATGATATGGCCAATTCTCCATAACACTAACAGCAACTCTGGAAGCACAGACCCGAGCAGGTTCACAGTGAAGCGCTCACCTTCCTTCAGTAAACGAGAGCATGAGGAGCCGTGTTGCTGCCAGGTGCCATTGAGTCAAATCCAAGTCTGTGCGCAGCGGGACAAAACACTGCACGATCCTGTGCCATCTTCCCAGTTGTCCTGACGCTTGAGACCAGCGTGGTAGCCACTGTGTCAATCCGTCTCCTTGAGGGCCGTCCCTCTTTCTCGCTGCTTTTCTACTTTACCGAGCATGATGTCCTCTCCAGGATCTGGTCTTTACTAAGAACATGTCCAAAGCACAGAAACCAAAGTCTCATCCTCCTTCCCTTTAAGGAACCCTCTGCCCGTACTTCATCCAGGACAGATTTGTTTGTCTTTCTGACAGTCCATATTCTTTGCCAGCATCACTTCTTCAGTCTTCCTTATTCAGTATCCAAATTTCACAAGCACATGAGGCAATTTAAAGGGGTACCTTAAGCCTCAAAGTAATATCCTTGCTTTCTAATACTCTGAAGAGTTCTTGTGAAGCAGATTTACCTACTGCAATGTGCCTTTTTGTCTCTGGAATGCTGCTTCCATGAGCATTGACTGTGGACCCAAGCAAAACAATACCCTTGACAACGTCAACCTTTTCTGTTTATCATGAGACTATCTAATGGTCCGCTTGTGAGGATTTGGATGTTCTTCACTTTGAGCTGCACTCCATACTGAAGACTGCAGTCCCTTATCTTCAGTCAGTATTGAGGACTACTGCTGAAGTGGCAGTGCAAAACTTGGTGGAAAATATGCTCAGTAATCTTACCTGTCCAAAAACACAGGTGTTTCCAAACCTAGAAACCCTCTGAGCTGTGAGGATCAACCCTGGCATGAGATTTTAAAGTAGATTATGGTGGTTGTTTCATCAGCAATGTCTTTACATCTTATTTTTACTTTGTTTTCTTTGTACATGTTTTATTTTCTTTCATAGGTTTGTATTATTTTTACATACATAGGAATTAGTAACTGTAGTAATTGCATAGTATTTTCCCAACAGAATGTTCACCTGAAACTTAAGAATGTGACCTTATTTGGAAAGGGGTTTGGGTAGATAAAATTAGTTAAGGATCTCTAAATGAAATCATTCTGAATTTAGGATGAGCCCTAAATATGACAACTGGCATCTTTCTAAGAAGAAGAAAAAATTGAGAGAAGATGATAAAAATATAGAGGCAGGGATTCAAGTGATGTCTAAAGCCAAGGAACCCAGAAGGCACCCAAAGCAAGAAAGAACTTCCCCCTACAACTTGAGGGAGCATGCCTTCTGCCTAGGCCTTGGTTTTAGACTTCCAGACTCTACCCAAGGGAGTGAATCATTTTCATTTCTGTCAAGCCACCAACTTTGCAGCAAATTGTTACAGAAGCTCTATGAAAATAATATCAAAATGCCTATTTTTAAAGATATGTTTTTGCCATTCCATGATGCTCGCCTTCCCTACATGATCACTGAAGGCAAAGTGGGTGCATAAGCAAATGTGGTTAAGAAAGCTGATGGTGCCCGGCTACCAAAAGATATAGCATCTGGGGTTTTAAAAACTTGAAGGCACTGCGGCCCACTGGGACGGAGGTTCAATTCCAGCAGTGGGGCTGGGCCTCCTACTCCCACCACCGAAGAGCAGTGATGTCCCCCCACCCCAAAAGAAAAAAAACTTGAAGGCAAACAAACGACCATCTAGCTGAGAAGCAACAGAGCCCAGAAACACAGAAACACGCCATCCGGTGTGATCACAAGGTGTCGATAGGATCAGATATCAGGTATCAAAGAACAAAAAACAATATCATTGTGAAGATGGGGGGGGGGGCGGTGCAGAGTGAAAACCCAAAGCCCATTTGTAGGTAACTGGATATTGCCTTCCAGAAGGGTCATGGGGAGGAGACGAACCAGTCAGGGTGCAGTATAGCAATGATGAAACATGCAACTTTCCTCTAGTTCTTTAATGCTTCCTCCCCCTCCCCCACTATTATGATCTCAACTCTACCTTACAAATCCAGCTAGAACAGAGGATGTACATTGGTATAGATAGGAACTGGAAACACAGGGAATTCAGGACAGATTATCCCTTCGGGACTAGTGATGAGAGGGGTGATACCAGGGGAGGTGGGTGGGGGTGAAGGTGGAGTGATGTGGGGTAGAAAGGCGAAACCAATCACAGCCCCTTTCCTGCAGGATAGACAACAGAAAAGTGGTGAAGGGAGACAATGGACAGTGTAAGACATGACAAAATAATAATAATTTATAAGTTATCAAGGGTTTGTGAGGAGGGGAAAATGAGAAACTGATACAAAGGGCTCAGGTAGAAAGCAAATATTTTGAGAATGATGATGGCAACACATGTACAAAGGTGCTTGACACAATAGATGTATGTATGGATTGTGATAAGAGTTGTATGAGCCCCCAGTAAAGTGATTTTAAAAAAACAAACAGCAACAAAAGAAAAAAATACAAAGATATGTTTTATCTTAGACCTCTGGATACTCCCCGGCAAAAAACACAGAAATTAACCATTGTTGAAGAAATCATAGGGCCCTACAAATATCAACTCTTATTAAAGATAATAATGACAATGATAATAATTAAAAAGAAAACTCCAAATGCTAGCATGATTGCACAGATGTTCTTCAGTCTTCCTTAGATCACTTTTTTAAAGAAAACAGGAAACAAGGGGGAAAAAAACAAGGAAAGATTCTTAGATGTTAACTGCTGCTCTGGGTACGTGGATTAGGAGGATAAAAGGCATTCATGTCTTGTCCTGAAGGTGTCATCATGATCACCTCTAATAGTATCCTTAACCATCCCATCTTCTCTCCTCTGGACATTCTGTGTTTAGGAAACAAGTGGGGACAGAAAGCAAAGGTGTGACTTCGGGATGACTTATGGTCACTTAGAAGTAATCATAATGAGCTTTGTATATTCAAGACCCTTTCCTCCAGGCTTCATTTTACCATTAACTTTACTGGACCCTGTGACAGAGAACGGCTGAGTGTTCAGTTCCTTGTGAGGTTGAGTAAACTGGACCTGTGAGAGGTTGGAACCCAGGTGTTGCGGTGGTTATATGTTGGGCTCCAAACTGCAAGGTTGACAGTTCAAAGTCACCAGCCTATCCCAGGGAGAAGACAAGGTTTTCCACTCCCATAAAGAATTATGGCCTCGGGCTGAGCCCTGGTGGCATAGTGGTTGAGTGCGGGACTGTGGCCCACTGGCTTGGTGGTTCAAATCCAGCAGCAGCAAGGCAGGGTAGTTCCCACGACCACCAGAGGGCAGTGATGTGCCCACCCCCCCTCCCAAAAAAAAATAGTAACAAAAGAGTTACCGACTCAGAAACCCACTGGGGTAGTTCTACCCTGCCCTGTAGGGGCGCTCTGAGTCAGAATCAACTGGATGGCAGTGAGCATTTTGGTGAGAGGTAGAAGAAGGTGACGTCCCCTGTAAATGATTTCATGTTTTGCACTCTGGGCTTCGGTGCTCCTCCTCCATCAGGGCAAATTCTTCTTTCTCCATTAACAGTGAAATAAAACAAAGGTGGTATGATTTTTCTCTCTCTGACATAACAAAGTCTCCTATGGAAATATCGGAGGCTGGAAAATCAATATCTATCCTGTTCTTGCGTTTCTGGGTGTCAGATGTGCAAGCTTCCATTGGTGAGAGAATATTAAGGGAGCGTTTACAAGTTAGGCCTTATTGATGGTTCAGCCCCTTCCAATGATGGCAGCCCATGCTGGAGGGGCTGACAGACCCTCTGACTGCAGAAATCTGCCAGCACCTGTCAGCTGGCTCCCCAGCAAACATATGGTGCGAGGGCCAATGTTTACTTACATTTAATACATGTGGCACCTCAGCTTTTTATTTATTTATTTAGTCAGCAGGCAATTAGGCTTCACCGCTCAGAATCCCTTTGTTCTCCACATGGGTTACTGAATATCAGAGCCATGGAAACAGCTTTCACACAAGGGCCTCCACCCTGAGTCTGCAATGTTTGCTTACAGTTGCTACTCCATTGAGAAGAAAATGGGATACACACACCGTGGGGGAGGAGGGAGGGGGATTTATTATGATATGCAATGTCCAGTACATGCAGATAAGATTCATTTGGGAATGTGTGGCTGTCAATCAATATATAACATATATTTTATTTGAGAACTACTCTATGGGTTTTTTTTAATTGGGTCATTTAGCACCCATGTCAGTGTGATTCCCCTCTTCCTGAGATGGAGGGAGGTGTCTTTGACTGGTTTTTATGAGCAAAAAAGATTATTCAGTATTTTTACTGATATACTGAAGTTAAAAATGAGAATCCTAAGATTTACCCCCTCATCTCATCAAGCTTGTTATTCTATGCCTAACTGGCATATTTTAGCAGTCATTTTAAAAAATTTTTTTCCATGAATGTATTGAATTGGTTTTAGCAAACTTAATTTGAAAAATAAACCCTTTTAAAAAACACCCTTTCACTTACTATCCTGTTATCGAACATGTCACATTTATGACACTATTTGAGAAGAAAATGTTGCACTTTAGCGATGTATGTGCCTCTGGCTGACTGAAGGGGCCAGAATAGCTGGTCGTGATAGTGACGTGAAGGTTAGGTGGCACCTTAGTAAGGTGTTCTTATATTGTCAACCAATATTCACAAGTTTAAATTAATTATTTCACTATAATATTTTTTTAGAAATAACGTTGTTTGTTTATTAGGTCCAACCTCTTAATACTACAAATATAGTATCAATTATACATAGGTCGCTTACTAAGTCAAAATGAATTGTTTCCCTGAGTTTATTTCTATAAAAACTTGCTACCTGAGACAGCATGGAGGGGTATGAGGGCCCAATCCCCATTCCGACTATGTAGACAGCCACCTGTCCTCCCAGGGGATTTTTGCTTTGGAGGTCAGCACTGAAACTGCGACCTGGGAAGCGAGACATGACTCATCAGAACACACGAGAACAAATGAGCGGGAGGAAGAGAGAGTGAAGTGCATTCTAGCCCACTGAGCCTTGAGGACGATATTCTCACTCAGAACAGCCAATGCACAGACAGAATCATATGGCCAGCCCCACTATGAAACACCACATCCCTCACTGACCCAAGGCCCTGTGGGGACAACAATGGAGAAGCAGGGATGGGATTGTACCATCTGACCCCATCACACCATGGCAAAACACTAAGAGTGTGCAGCCACAGCAGCAGGGGAAGCAGAGCAAGGAGCTCCCGAAGGATTGTCAAAGATATACTTTGGGGACAGGGTGTGGCACCCCACCTGACTAAACCAGGGGCCACTCCTGGAAGTCAGTGAACAGATCTTGAACTATTTACAAGGTTTTAATTTGTTATTATTATTTTTATGTTTTTACATACATATATTTGGACATTGGGGTCTTTTTGCTGTTGTCATCATTTTATTTTCTTTGCTCACTTCACCTTAGGGTGCCTTGGTTTTTTTGTACATATTGTTATCTCTGCAGGTCTATCTAGATAGGCTGGATGAACAGTCTGGAGGAGAAAACAACGGAACTGATGGTTCCAGGAGAGACATGGGGAGGTGGGGGAAAGGAGGTAGTGCTGACCAACCCAAGGATAAGGGAACAACAAGTGATTCAAAATCAGTGACAAGGTGGGTGAGAGAGGCCTAATAGGGATTGATCAAGAGTAATGTAAAAGAGAGAAATTACTGAAACCCAAATGAAGGCTGAACATGATAGTGGAAGAAGAGGAAAGTAAAAGGAAATAGAGGAAAGAACTAGGAGGCAAATACAGGCATGTACATAGATAAGTATATTTATATTTGGTGATGGGGAACTAGATCTATGTGCATTTTCTTATAAGGTTAGTAATAAGACAGCATATGGGCATTGAACCTCCATTCAAGTACTTCCTCAATGCTAGAACACTTTGTTCTATTAACTTGAGATTCCATGATGCTCACCTTCCCAACACAATCACTGAAGATAAATGTGTGCATAAGCAAAAGTGGTAAAGAAAGCTGATGGTGCCCATCTGTCAAAAGATGTAGTGTCTGGGGTCTTAAAGACTTGCCGATAAACAAACATCCATCTAGCTCAGAAGGAACAAAACCCACATGGAAGAAGCACACCAGCCTGTATGGGTGATGATGTGTCAAAGGGATCAGGTATCGGGCATCAAAGAACTAAAAATTGTATCATTATAAATGAGGGGGAGTATGGCTTGGGGACCCAAAGCCCATCGGTAAGTGAAGCGACATCCCCTTACCCAAGGGTCTCCTGAGATCATCCAGGCAAAGTACAGTGTAGCAACAATGAAATATGCAGCTTTCCTCCTGTTCTTAAATGCATCCTCCCCACCCCCATCATGACCCCAATTCTACCTTACAAATCTGGCTAAGACCAGGGGATGTACATTGGAACTGGAAACTTGGGGAATTCAGGACAAATAAGCCCTTCAGGACCAGTGGTGAAAGTGGTGATACTGGGAGGGTGAAAGAAAAGAGGAACCAATTGCAGGGATCTACATATAACCTCCTTTCTGGGGTACGGACAACAAAGAAGTGTGTGAAGGGACACATCAGACAGTGTGCGATATGACAAAATAATGATAATTTGTAAATTATTAAAGATGTGAGGGAGGAGCACTGGGGAGGGAAGGGTAACATGAGGAGCTGATACTAAGGGTTTAGGTAGAAGGAGGATGTTTCAAGAATGATGATGGCAACAAATGTACAAACGTGGCCTGCATACAGTGGATATATGTATTGATCGTGATAAGAGTTGTATGAGCCCCCAATAAGATGATTAAAAAACAAAACAACTTACTGCCACGGAGTCAATGCTAACTCATCGATAGTGAGCACAGAGCCTAGGGTCGAACTGACACAGTGGGTTTTTGAGATCGTCACTGTTTACGGGAAGAGAAGACCTCATATTTCTCCCACAGTGTGGCTAGTGGTTTTTAACTTCTGGCTTTGCAGTTAGCAGCTAAAAGCATAAGTACTATGCTGCCAGGACTCCTATTTGTTTCTATGTGTCATTCTTACTCTTCCTGAAATGCAACACTAAAGAAACAACAACTCTATCCCAAATGATCTAAGGCATTTCAGGATACCAATGTTCCTTGAGATGACAAACATAAATCAGGACTTGAGGTTAGGAGGGAGAAGTAAGCAGCATTCATTTCCTACTCACCACGATGATCCAGATGATCCCCTTCTCAAGTTGCGGTAGCTTTATTCAATCTAATGGAAACCGTTAGACATTTCCTGAGCTTTCTATATATGTGCCATGTATAGAACTTTGTAAAAGATGTTGCAGTGGTTAAAACACTCAGCTGCTAACCAAAAGTTCAATAGGTCAAATTTACTATGGGAGAAAGGTGTGGAAGTCTGCTTCTGTCAAGATTTATAACCTCAAAAACCCTAGGGGCACATCTAAGTTCTACAGAGCCTCATTGAATCAGAATTAACTTGACAGCAAGAAGTTTAGTTTTATTTTCCAACAGCTTGGTCCTGGTTCTTGCAGGGAAAAGAGTCTTCTCATTAACCAACATATGCACCAGGAAGGTGCTGATCTGTTTGTTTGTTTTCTTTTGTGGGCATCACTGCTGATCTGTTTATACCCAAGATCACACACCCATTCAGTCACATGCGCGTACACACACACGCACATGCATACACACACATACATGCACACATAAACCAGTTGAGTCTAAGCCAATGTGTATCAGAATACTGTGCTCCATAGAGGTTTTGCAATGGCTGTGTTTGTTTGTTTTAGAAGTAGGTATTTCTTCTGAAAAGTCTCTAGGTAGACTTGAACTATCAACCTTTCAGATAGCAGCCAAGTGCTTTGTTGTTTGTGCACTCACGTACTCCGGAGCATGAAAAGAGGTAAGGAAAAGATAAACAGTCAACTTGATGTTGCTTTATGAACTGCTAAGCATCTGAACTTCATCCATCAGCCAAGGGAAAGTTTGTGTCTGGGGAAAGGCCAAAGCAGCTAAAGAATAAAATATTGATATTGCAGATGATGCCAGAGAACTCTTAATACGTAACATGTTTCATGGCTTGGTACAGCTAAATTAAAGCTCTAAAATACATCTGGGCTTGCCGTGTCATACAATGATTTTCCATGTGAAGCAGGAGTAAACTTGCCACAGAACAAAAATAAACTATGGATAGCACTGTAAAAAGCTGGAATTCCAGAACATTTATATTATTGTGCTCATGCAGAAACCACGTCTAGACCAAGAAGTGGTGATTTGAATAGAATAAGAGGATGTGGAGCG
Source organism: Nesogale talazaci (assembly GCA_004026705.1). Classification (NCBI taxonomy): domain Eukaryota; kingdom Metazoa; phylum Chordata; class Mammalia; order Afrosoricida; family Tenrecidae; genus Nesogale; species Nesogale talazaci. The sequence continues at coordinate 44,860 of PVJH01008143.1, read as the reverse complement.
GCTTAAAATAAGAAAGGGTGTGTGTGAGAGCTGTATATTTTGGGCATACTTATTAGTTTGCATGCTAAGCAAATGATCCAAGCAGCTGGCCTACATGAGGGAAAATGCAGCATCAGAATTGGAGAAAGGCTTATGATCAAGGTTTGGTAAGCTGATAACCCAAACTTGCTTGCTGAAAGTGGGGAGGACTTGAAGCACCGTCTGATGAAGAATGAGAATTGCAGCCTTCAGTGTGGAACAAAACCCTCACAACTGGACCAATGGACAATATTGTGATAAATGGAGAAAATATTGAAGTTAAGGATTTTATTTCTTCGGGTTGTGGATTTGATACTTACAGAAGCAGCAAATAAGAAATCAAACAACGTATTTCATTGGACCGATATGCTGCACAAGACCCCTTTAAAGTGTTCAAGAGCAAAGATACAACTCAGAGGACTAAAGCGCATGTAAATCAAGCTGTGGTATGTCAGTCAACTCATATGCGTGTGAGAAGAATTGATGGATTTGGAGCATGTGTTGACTATCTCATGGACTTGCAGAGAGAAGAAATCCGCACTGGACAAAGTACAGCCAGAATGCTCCTTAGATGCAAAGTTGGTCAGACTTCTCACATGCTTTAGACAGGTTACCAGGAAGAACCAGTGCCTGGAGAAGGACCTCTTGCTGAGCAAAGTGGAAGATCGATGAAAAAGAGGAAGCTCCTCACTAAGATGGATTGGCACAGTGGCTGCAGGAAGAAATTTAAACGTGGCAATGAGCATAGGGTCACTGTGTGCTAAGAACAGTTCCGCGGCACCCAATGAAAACAATAGCACATATGTTCTTGTGGATGACTTCTTTGGACTCTCTTAACTGAAATTGGTGTTCCAGACTTTTCCTGCAGCGATAGCGCTCTCAATGTGGGCCTGGGTTGTATGATTTGTTGAGATGGGAAATAATGCCATGGGAAATAACAGCTTCCCAAAGTTCTTGATTGAATTCCTTTGGGCTAGCAAGTAATCCTAGAAAGAGCATATAGTAAGCTGTCATGTATATATTTTACTATGATCTAGTAATTTACTTACAATGTTATGCTCAGTGAAATAGGACATCATGTGATTTGGATGCTGGGTAAAATGCCTACATCCACGTATTGCTCCATCTCCGTGTTGTCTGATAACTGCTTGTCTCACTTCCAAATCAATGCTTATGATTTGCCTGTTGTTGCTGATATCACTAGTGCTGATTTTGTGGCGTTTGGGAGCAATGATAGTTTCACAATAATATTTTCTTTAAAAATTGATCAGATAAATCATGTTAAAATACTCAAAAGATGCACGATACACAGGATTGCATGGTGCTGCCAATGAGTTGAAGAATATACTTACAAAGCAAACTTTTTATTTGTAAACAGGGAAAGTTCACATTAAAAAAACAATAAAAAGTACAATGTAGTGCATACATAAACCAGTAACAAAGGCATTTATTGTGACTCCGAAGGTTATAAGTACTTTTTATATGACTGGCAGCACATTGCTTTCTATACGAGAGACATGATGTACACATATTGTGCAAAGGAAATCCTTGCTAGGTTTCATTCTCTAGTTGGGAATCCTAAACTATATTAAAGATTTACAGACCATAGATGTACACATGATCAGACACTGCCCAAAGAGACATTATGTGGTAGATAATGAGTATATGACTGTACTTTTGGAGCACCTAAGATGTTATAGATTCTACCATGGGAGATGGGATACCATATTAAATAAAATACCATCCTGTCCTCTGGTGGGGGGAGCTGATGCCTGAAAGAGATTCAGGGACTACCAAAGAGAAGGAGGATGGCTGAGTCCTTGTGATTCTCAGTGATAAGGGCTCTGGGAGGAGAGGAAGACTAAAAATGGGAGAGAAACAGTTCAAGATTTACTTTAACTATTTCACAATTTGATCTAGAACAGCCTTGTTTTCTATGCTTTTTTTATGACACTATCTGACTGCAACCTTACCAATCGTGTCTTGTGGATGGTGACCTGCCCTTCCTTATTTTCTTGATATCTGGATCTCTCTCTCTTTCCTTTTAAAGATAATTTTATTGGGGGCACTTACAACAATCTATACATCAATTGTATCAAGTATATTTGTACATATGCTGCCATCATTATTTTCTATTTGAGCCCTGGGAATCAGCTCCTCTTTTTCCCCTTCCTTCCTCCCCCCTTCCTATTTTGTGACCCCTTGGCAGGTTATAAATTATTATTATTTTCATATCTTATACAAGCCATTGTCTACCTTCCCCCGTGGCTTCTGTTGTTCACTCCCTTCAACAGTGGTGTGTGTGTGTGTGTGTGTGTGTGTGTGTGTGATTATGTATAGATCATTGCAATTTGTTCCCCTTTCTTTCCCTCCACTCCCCACCTTATTCATGCCCTCCTGGTATCACCACTCTCAGGTTTATCTGACCTGAATTCTGAGTGTTGTGAGCTCTTATCTGTACTAGTGTCCATGCTCCAGTCCAGACCAAAGTTGAACGCAGAACTGGGGTCATGACAGTGGGCAGTGAGAAAGTCTCGAGGAATCAGAGAAATGTTGTGTGTTTCATCAGAACTGTATTGTGTCCTTATTGACTCCTCCCTTCCTTGTGACCCTTCTGTGAGGGGATGTTCTATTGTCTACAGATGGACTTTGGGTCTCTGCTTTTGCCTCCTCACTGTCAGCAATATGGTTTTTTGCTTGTTTGTTTGGGGTCTTCTGATGCCTTTTGACACTTCATGATTGCACAAGGTCGTGTGTTTCTTCCATGTGGACTTGTTGCTTCTCTGCTAGATGGTCATTTGTTTAAGTTCAAACCTGTAAGACTCCAGACACTATATTTTTTGATAGCTGGGCACCATCAACTTTCTTCACCACAATTGCTTGTGAACCCATTTATCCTCAGTGATTGTGCTGGGAGGGTGAGCATCACAGAATGCCAGGTATTTTAGAACAAAGTGTTCTTGCATTGAGGGAGGGCTTGAGCAGAGGCCCAAAGTCTGTCTGCTCCCTCAATGTATTGCCATATGTGTCAGTCACAGTTGAGTAGAGAAACAAAGTCATGGAGTCTCATATGTATGTAAGAGAGAACTTTATATCAAAGAATGATTGTGTATTAAGAAATCATCGCAGCCAAGTCCAGATCAAGTCCATAAGTCTATTATCCCATATGTCTAATACCAATCTACTCTTCAGACTCATGCAGGATATGCAATGATGCCAAATTCAGGAAGATCACAGACCAGTGGGTGGAAAGTCTTATGAATGTAGTGGTGGCAGAAGTATCTCTGTTGGCTTGGGTCTCCACGTGGTTCCTCCAGCTCCAGGGCTTTGGTTCCATCAGTGTAACTCCATGTGACTTGTCAACTGGAATATCTTGCAGGGAGAGTTTGTGTGTCTTGCCTCCAGCAAGCTATTTATCTCCTTAACACTGCCAACTGAAGTCAGTAAGCTGCAACCTGACTGACAGCCTAAACTCCACCCCTTCACTCTTATTAGTCTCAAGGTGACAACAGATTATGTAATTACCACAGACCACCCCTTGTCGACTTGACACTTTTGCACAACTCTTTAGCCATATGTGATTTTTAAATAAAACAATAATAAAATCAAATCTGTACCCAATAGGATACAACTAAAATGCATATAATTCAAAATTGTTTCACCCTCATTTAAACATAAAATTCTACAAATGAACAAAACAAAAATATTTATACCTATCAATTGCAGTTAAGTAACTGTGTTAGTCTGGGTAGACTAGAGGAACAAATTTCAGAGACACGCATAAGGTATAAGGAAAGGGTTTATATACAAAAGAAATGTGACACTAAGAAGGCATCCCAATCCAGTCCAGTGCAAAGTCATAAGTCCAATAATAACCCTCATGCCCGAAATCAGTCTATGAAGTCTGCTTCCGACTCAGGAAGTCACAGGTCAGTGGGTGCAGAATTCTGACTGGCAGGGGTCTCCCCATGGCTCCTCGCTTCCAGGGCTCAGGTCCATCAACAGCATGCCGCTCCAGCTTCAGAGGTCTGTCTTCGTCAGGGCTAAGCCGTGTGGTCTCTCCACCGGCTACTCCAGCCTCCCAGCCGCCACCATTCTGTGTTGCCTATGGGTAATCATCTCTGAAACTAACTCCCAATAACTGAGATAGCTTCTCATCTTCACGAGGGAAATACCGCAAGATTTCCCAGGAGTCTCAGGTGAAAGCCATGCCCACATAGAGGCCTCATCAGCTACTCAATGGCTTTCTCCTGAATTAACAGGCCAGACTCCACCCCTACATTTCAATTATAAAATTAACATTAGCACATGACTGCCTCAGTAACACCTACACTGTAATCCTTTGAATATATTCCAGCACCTTTGAAAGTTTGTAAACCAACAACTTCATGCGTTTATCCACCCCATTTTGGACACCCAATTTCTATTCTGCCAACTTACATCAACCTAGTGTCCTGAGGAGACAATCATATTCTTTGATGTGAATAATCTACGTTCCATTTGGAACCGTGTGATGTCTGCATCCACAGCAAAGTCAAATCAGGACAGGCCATTCATAAAGTCAGCAGCAATACGCACCGGTTCACAAGCTCAAATACCTTCCCTTCATCTGGTCAGGTTCCGGTCAACTCAATTTGGGCTGCCTAAGTTAGCCTCACCAGAGTGCCCATTGACTGACTTGCCTTTATACCATAGACCCCATCACAAATTCTCAGTAACTCTCCCCCTCTCCCCCTTGTGCTAGGCGATGAACTTCAGGCTAGTCAACCTGCTCTGGTTTTCTCCTCTAACGCCTCTGAACCAGGTCTACAGGTGGCAGTGGCCGGACTCAACCCATCTCTTTATTGCTGCGTTTCTTCCACTTCCCTGCAACAAACAGATCCAGGTGGCCACCTAGCAAGCATTTCAGTCTGCCAATGGGCTCCCTTTAACATTCACTTCTAGAGAGGAGATTTCTTCATGGTTCCAGATATTTTCCAACTTCTGAAAAAAAGCACTCGTTCAAAATTCAAAAAGTTCTCTCTCTCTTTCTTTTTCAGTCTGTCAATAGCCCCCTAGGCAGGTCTCTTCATCTTTGATTGCCCTGAGCACTCAAGACATTGGGTGAAGCTGATCTTTTCAGAACTTTCTTTGCGGGGATGTCCTAAACCCATTTAAAGATCCAGTTTTAAGGGCTGAAGACAAATGGATTTATAAGCTCTCTAGTTTCATACTTCCCAGTAACTATGTCTATCAATCATTATATCAATAACAATAAGTAGAAATCAGTATAGGCAAATTAGAATCAGATCCTAAACTCAATTCTTAAAACAGTCAAGTGAAGTGCTGATCTCACTTATCTTAATCCTTATCTAAACTATTTCGTTGATAGAAAATATGACCTTAGACTTCTGGCTTCATTGCCTCAAGCCAGGGTCAGGCCTTTTGCTCCCTGAGCTCAAAGCATACATTAATCACATTCATTTTCTCCATTTCAGAGAGGAATAACCAAAGACAAAAACCAAACAAAATAATTAACGCTTTAACTTTCCATATTCTTTCCAGAAAACAACCTTGTAAACAGCATGGCTATATCTGACCTCTTGCTAGCCAAAGAAGAAGCACTACTAGGTGGAACAACCATCCACTCTCCATCTTCATGATTTGTTTCTCTAGTACTTCACTCCTAAAATACCATGTTGTGTCTCACAGGGAGTTTGTATATGTGTCTCACCTCCAGTGAGCTATTTATCTCGTTAGCACCTGAAAATGTGGCCATCAAACTGCAACCTGATTGACAGGTTAAACTTCATTCCTTTACCCTTAATAGTTTCAAGTTAACAACACATTTTGTAACTTCTACACCATATAAATATATGTACATAGGCCAATACCTCTATTTTTATGAATTAATATATTTATATATGTATACTCATCCATAACTTTGCTTCTCATATCTTTACTCTGTTTCCTTTTACCTTCCTCCTGCCCCACCATCACGTTCACCCTTCTCCTGCCTCTTGGTAATTCCTCTCAGTGAGATTGTTATTGCTCCAATACTCTGGACTTCTCTAAGGAACCGATCACTTGTGCTTCCTGCCCTCAGCCCTGCAAACTTCCACCACATTTTCTGCATTACAGTAAGATCATCCTTCTAAAACATTAAATCTGATCATTATCGTCTTCAAGTCTGATCATTCTAAACCTCCAGTAAAACACTGCAAGGAGATTCCCAGCATATAAGAGATTCTCACTCTATATATCTTCCTGCACAAACACCATGAAACCTTGAGTTCCAAACAAAATAAACCACAAAACAAGGACATATGAGTTTTGATGATTCATAGATACCTGTAGTGACATGAAATTATTTGGCCTGGTTCTCCTTTCACTCCCTTTGTCACTCCCATCCAGTCACTGGGTGAGAGCATGGAAATAAGTTGTAGAGAACTCCTAGGGATTGATCAGCTTGGGCATATTCTGCTGAGGATAAAAGAGAGCAGTTCCAATTCCTAAGGGGGAGAGGAGTGCAAAGAGATTTTGTTTCAATTGTATTAAATCCATAGATCAATTTAAGACAGGTTTTTCTACCTTAATCGCATTGAGACTACAAGTTCATGGAAATGTGCCTTTCAGTAATTCAAGATGTAAGTGCATTACACCGGCATGAAGCAGGAGCCTACCTCAATCCCAACTACAGGGACAGCCGCCCGCCCCCCAGAAGAATTTATTTCAGAGGACAGCACTGAATCTGCACCTCAGGGAGAGGAACCGGAGTACATTGGAGCAAATGAAGGGGGAGGAAGAGAGAGTGGGGCACATCCTGGTCCACCAAGCCATGAGGACCATATTCCTGCTCAGAGCAGCCAATGCAGAGAGAGGACCTTATAGCCAGCCCCACTACGAGACAGGACATCCCCCACTTACCCACAGCCCTTCGGGGGACAGCACTGGAGACACAGTGTGAAAATTGTGCCCGATCTGACCCCACCACACCGAGGCAAAACACGAAGGACATGCAACAGAGCAGCAAGGGGAGCAGAGCAAGGACGTCCTGAGGGCGTACCAAAGATAGACTTTGGGGCCAGAGTGTGGCACCTCATCAGACTTGAGAAGAAAATACTCCTAAAAGTCAACAAACATACCTTGAACTATTTACAGGCTTTTATCTTTTTTATGATTTTTTTTATTGTTGTTGTTTTTGCTGTTGTTGTATTGTTCAGTCTAGTTTTTGTGCAGGTCTATGTAGATAAGATAGGCCAGATAAACAATCTGGAGGAGAAAACAACGTGACTGATTGTTCCAGAGGGGACATGGATAGGGGGATGCAGGGGAAAGGAAGTAGTGTTAACAAACCTAGGGACAAGGGAACAACTAGTGGTCCAAATTCAGTGGCTAGGAGGGTGGGAGAGGCCTGAAAGGGCTTGATTAAGGGCAATGTAACCACGAGGAATTGCTGAAACTCAAATGAAGGCTAATCATGATAGTGGGACAAAAGGAAAGTAAATGGAAATAGAGGAAAGAAGTAGGAGACAAAGAGGATATATAGAGGCCTAAGTACTGGCATGGACGTATGTAAATATATTTATATATGATGATCAGGAAATAGATATATGTGCATATATTTATAGGTTTAGTATTAAGGTAGCAGATGTACATTGGACCTCCACTCAAGTACTTCCTCAATGCAAGAACACCTTCTTCTATTAAACTGGCATTTCATTATGCTCACCTTCCTAATATGATTGTTGAAAACAAATGTGTACATAAGCAAATGGGGTGAAGAAAGCTGATGGTGCCTGGCTATCAAAATATGTAGCATCTGGGGTCTTAAAGACGTGAAGGTAAACAAGTAGCCATCTATCTCAGAAGGAACAAACCCCACATTGGAAGAAGTATACCAGCCTTTTTGACCACAAGATGTCAAAGGAATCAGGGATCACCCATCAAAGAACAAAAAAACCATATCATTGTGAATGAGAGGGAGTGAAAGTGGGGACCCAAAGCCTATCTGTAGGAAACTGGACATTGCCTTACAAAAGGGTCATGGGGGGAGACAAGCCAGTCAGGGTGTAGTGTAGCAATGATGAAACATACAGCTTCTTTCTAGTTCTTTAATGCTTACTCCCTCCCACTATCGTGATCCCAATTCTACCTTACAAATCCGGCTAGACCAGAGGATGTACACTGATACAGATAGGAACTGGAAACACAGGGAATCCAGGACAGATGACCCCTTCAGGACCAGTAGTGAGAGTGGCAATACTGGGAAGGTGGGGGGAAGATGGGTTAGAAAAGGGGAACCGATTACAAGGATCTACATTTAACTGCCTCCCTGGGGAATGGTCAGCAGTAAAGTGAGTGAAGGGAGATGTAGCTCAGAGTGAGGCATGGGAAAAAATAATGATTTATAAATTAGCAGAGGGGAGGGAGGGAAGGAAGGTGTGGGAAAATGAAGAGCTGATACCAAGAGCTCAAGTAGAAAGCAAATGTTTTGAAAATGATGAGGGCAACAAATGTATAAATGTGCTTGACACAATGAATGGATGTATGGATTGTGATAAGAGTTGTACAAGCCCCCAGTGCAATGATTTTTAAACAAACAATAAATAAAATGAGGTTTTGATTTGTTTTATAGTTATCTTTAATTATTTCTTTGATATTTTGCAGTTATCAGTGTACAGAGACTATACATGCATGCATAAACTTTATTAAACAAAATAAAATCTGGTGCTGCCATATTTTTTAAGTGAGAAGAGTAAGCTACTTCAGAAGGAGAAAAAGGAGAATCCTGTAGCCATCATGAAAAAAGAGCAAAAAAGGGTGAAACACAAGAATTCAGTAGCAGAGCACATGTGAGAAGTTGCTGGAGGCAGTAGAAGCTCCAGTAGTCACAGCACTGAGGCCATGATACAGAGTAGAAGAGTGACACCGAAGCTATCAGACAGAGTGATGGGAACAAGTAAAACTGAGTCCCTTCAGACAAAAGGCTGGCCTGCAGAGCGGGGTGTTCTTTGGGCATTTACCAACTCAAAGGGAGCTTTGTGACACTTGGTGGAGCTGGACAGGAGCCAAGGGACCTCATGATGGAAAGGCTGAGGACCAGAGAGACATGTCTACCAGTAATGTTGAAAAGGGTTGTTGCGGACAAATGGGCTGTGTCCTTAATGTGCTCTGGACCTGTTTGTCAGTTCTGGGTAGCCATGGCAACAGATGATCAAACCCAGCGAGAAGTGGAGTGCCATGAGAGGAACTGGTATCAAAAGAGGGTAAAGGAGGATAGAGGACGGAGGATGATTCTCTTCCTAGAGAATCATCTTTCAGCAGGAGTGCAGTGGGATGCTTCTTCCTCCTTAGGCAGCTGGAGGAGGTCAGGTATGGCCTCTATGCCATTTCCTCAATATGAAGAGATTTATTTTTCCGAAGTTGTAGCAATTATAGCTCCACATATTCACCAGCATATTTTAATTCTGCCCATCTTGTGTACAAAACATTATTGCTATTTAAGCATGCATGAGGCTGAGCATGTTTATGTTTGTTAACAATTAAGGTATTCCCTCCCGAAAGTTGTTCATAATGCTTGCTCACTTACATATGAAAGCATTTTCCTTTTTTTATGAATCTGTAGAAGCTCTATAAAACACATGTCTGCGTGCTGTTGTCGTGAGATGCTGTGGAATGGCTCCAGCTCGTGGAGACCTGATACACAATAGAATGAAACCCTTTCTGGCCTTGAACCATCCCCACAATTGTCATGTGTGAGTTCCCTGTGGGCCTCCTCTTTTTGCTGACCCTCTACTTTATCAAGGATCCCTGGTGATGTGATGGGTTAATCTCTAGACTGAGAGTCAGAAGGTAAGCAGATTGAAACTGCCAGCAGTTCAAAGGAAGAAAGAGAAGGCTTCCTAATCCCATAGGAATTTAGTCTTAGAAACCCCTGGGGAAAGTTCTACTCTTCCCTATAGAATCGTTATGAGTCTGAATCAACTCCATGGCGGTGAGGTTGAGTTTGCGTTTTCTGCTTTGTCAAACATGAAGTCCTTCTCCAAAGGCTGGTCTCTCCTGATAAAGCATCCAAACTACTTGAGAAGTCTCCCCATCCTCTCTTCGTGGAGCGTTCAGGCTATACTTTTTCCAAGATAGATTTGTTTGTTCTTTTGACAGTCCGTGGTACTTTCAATATTTTTTACCAACACCCTGATTTAAGTGTCTCAATTCTTCTTTGGTTGTCCGTAATTATCATCATCTAACTTTCATATGCAACTTTGGTGACTAAAAATACTATGGCTTGAGCCAGGCCTACCGGAGTCCTGAAAGTGACACTTTGCTCTTTAGCACTTTAAAACAGGTCTTGAATAGCATATGAGCCCGTACAGTGTGTCACTGGATTTCTTGACTGCTGCTTCCATGTTTGATTGCCTAGTAAATTAAGACAAATTAAAAAGAGAGAGAGAGAGAGAGAGAGAGTGTTATGATTATGGCAGATTGAGTCAGATTCATGACAGCCTCAGGTTTCTCAGGCAGAATTGCACTCTCTGGAGTTTTCAATGTCTCTGTGCCTTCTCTGGGTGGATTCAAACTTTTTGGTTAGTGCCAAACTTTTAATTAACTTTGAGACCCCTCGTAGTAACAATTGTTGAGTGTTTCTATGCACCAAATACTATTCTTCCAACCTACTGTAGGCTTTTTGTCCTTATTTATGCTATGTTTTGCCAAATAAACCCCAAACCAAACCAGGTGCCATGCAATCTACTGGAGCCCATGACAACACCGTGAGTTTCAGAGTAGAATTGTTCTCTCTTCTATTTTATTTTATACTTTTCAGAAATGTTTGTTGTGAATTAGGTGAAAGTTGACAGAGTAGACGATCAATTTTACATTCAACAGTTTGTACACTTTTTCTTTCAACTTATCCATTCCAATTCCTTCGAAATACCACCCCTTACTTAACTTCCTCCCTGCTTTCTGTTTCCATTCCTCCTTTCCTAATCCTCTGTGCTTAGATAAATGCTGCCTGCTTGATCTTAAGTGGCCGATTATTCTAACATGTGGATAAGTGCAGTTACAGACAAGAAGGGTGATGAAGGGCCATCCTCTATACCAGACCCGATCTGACCAACTAGCCTGTTCTCTTGTGGGTTTGAGCACCATTGCACACTCTTCTCCCACTCTATCCAAGCCTCTGGGAGCCCTGGTGGTATCGTGGTTATGCATTGGGCTGCTAACCTCAAGGTCAACAGTTAGAAACCACCGATCTCACTGAGAGAAAAAGACAAGATTTTCTATCCTTGTAAAGAGTCCTGATCTTAGAAACCCACAGAAGCAGTTCCACCCTGTCCTGTAGAGTAGCTATGAGTCAAAATGGACTTTATGGCAGTCGGTTTTTGAGTTTTAGAAATCCAGGCCCTTCTAATGTGACTCTTTTCAGAGCCTTTGCTAGTGATCGCCAGGCACTATCTAGGTCTGGGCTCAAGGTTGCCGAGACTGATGTTTGTTTAAGTGGTCCATTCGTCCTTTGTGTCTTCTGATTTTCAGCACTCTTCCTTCCCCAGATGGGAGAAAGCAGTATTTGCGCATTGATGGATGTCTAGGAGCTTCTAAAACTCCACACACTGATGACAAAAGTTGGATGTAGAACATGGTATTTATGGGCTGTGCTGTGCCAAGTGACTGTGGTGGCTCCCAGAACAATGGTCCTGAACCCCTATCAATTCATGTCTGGAAGTTTTCGTAACACCCCCAGCACCCACCCACCATCACCTGCCTTCATGTCCTGCCACACTAGTGGATATGCTTGTAAGGTAAATCACTCCCTGCCATTAAGTGAATTTTAAGTCCTGGTGACTCCATGGGACAGACTAGAGCTACTCCTTAATATTTCAGATGACACTTTACAAGAGGAGTAGACAGCCTCATTTTTCTCCCCAAAGATAATTAAAAAAACAAACAGAGACTCCCAGCCATCAAATCAGCATGAATCATGGAGACCCTAAAAGACAGAGTAGGACTACCTCTGTGGGTTTGTGAAGCTGATTCTGTCCAGGAGCAGAAAGCCTCATCTTCCTCCCATTGAGTGGCTTGTGGGTGGTTTGAACTGCTGGCCTTGTAGTCAGCAGCCTCCTGAGGATTTTCAATGGCTGTGATTTTTTAAAAAGGAAATAGCAAAAAGAAAAAAAAAGGAAAGGAAAAAGCCTTGTTAAATAATAATCAATAATGGATATATTACTGAAATCATTGAAGGGGAATGTGTAAGTTTGTCTCTCCCCAGAGACTGGCTTTTTGATTAGGGATGTTTCAATACACAATTCCTTTTAATTTCCTTCTTCTTGTTGTTGTTTGCCTTGAATTAACTCTGAACTATAATAATAGTCATAGCTATATTTTACTTATAGCAGGGCAAAGCATGACCAGTGTGTGCATTTCATGATTTCGGCTATGTGTGTGTGTCCATTTTTGTGGTGATTGCTCTATCTTACAGCGCAAACCCCCTCTTTTTTACTTCCCCTCCCCTTGACCATGTATGGTGTCTTTTTCTGATGACAAGTCCAAAATTAGTGTGTCAAAGTATCACTAACCTCGCTTTCAAGGAGCATTCTGGTTGCATTTTTTCTAAGCCTGATCGATTCATCCTTTTGACTCTGTAAGCAATGCCTGATTTTTTTTATGGCCCCTTTATCACATTTTCCTCTTCTCTTCAACCACCATTCTGTGATCCCTGTTTGCCCAAGAAGTTTGCCCAGTAGGTTGACAAGAGACTTAACAAATGGTCCTAGAATGCAATGGAATTTCTGTAGGTGGAGTTTACTTGTAAAAGTGACTTATTTGACTTGGAGGAAGAGGTCAGTCCTTCTTTTTCCTTTAAGTGTTGGACTTTGGAAAAGAGCTTGGGAAACATATACTCAAGGTGAGAACTGGAAATGTTCCTTGTTTAATCGGTTGTACTGAGGGGGAGGGTAGTTATTAGTTACTTTAAAATGGTACACAAGAGCACTGGATGCATACAGTGTCTTGGAAATTAACTAGAAATTTAATATTATTTCTTTAATATACTGTATGTTTATAAAAAGACTTTAGAATTCTTCTTTGCTTACTCATGAAACACCAAACAGCTTTCCAGGGAGATTTCTCCCATATTTCAATAGTTATAAAAGGATTAGAATCTCAAACAATTTTCAAATGATTACAGAGAAGTATTAAACCAGTATCAAGAGGTTTCCCTCCTCCAAGCACAAATGACTTCTTTTTTCAGTTTTAGGAGAGAGATATGTTTGAGTTTATATCACTGAACTCCAGTATAGTTCAAAATTAAACGATTCCCTCAAGATTCCCCATCCCTTTCCATTTAAGACTATCAAACAACCTCAAATACTCCTTTCATTTCTTCTTTTCCCACAGTCTTCCTTTAATAGTCTTTCCTTTTAAATGACTCATAAATAAAGTCAGTGCATTTGGGACACTTTGTGTGTTACTTGCAGATAAAACATACATGTATTATTTGGAATCAAACTGCTTCCTAAAGATATAATGAAACCACAGAGTTGTTGAATGAACTGACAAGCAAAGTCGGGTCACCAGGTAAAAGTCAACTTTTTTTTTTTATTTAAAGAAATCAATACAAAGAAATGCAACAGAAAGATACCGACCCAGAAATCAGGTAGGTTGGGCCCTACGTGGTTGACTCTCAGCAGTGGGAAAATAAATTTCCCTCCCAATGAAGAGCATGACCCAGTCCAGCCATCTCCTCGAGGATAACGAAACCTGCTTCCCTGGAGTTGGATTCTTGATATTTAACGTAGACCATGTAACGCTCCTCTGCTTGGAGGCAGAAGACTAGGCAAGATGATGGAAACCGGAAACTTTTTCTAGCCTGAGGATGAACATTGATGCTGCTGAGCCTAGGGCGGGGTCAACTCATTCATTCATTCTTCTGTCTGTTTCTTATACAGCCCTTCCACGTTAATAACAATATGCCAGATCCTCCTGCAGGTGAGGTCGTGGGCGATTGGGACAATCCCTGTTCTAAATCTAAGAGGGCCAGCAAAGTCAAATGCTGATCGAAGCCAGACAGGTAAGGCACATGAATGAGGCAAGCTAGGAGGGAACTGCGCCCGGTTGGAGAGTAGAGATTTCATCGGAAGGAGACTGCTTTTGTCCAACTCTCTCCTTATTTCCATTAGAGGGACATGAGCACCGTGGAGCCAAAACTTTTCCATTTTCATAAGGGACGTGAGCACCGTGGAGCCAAAACTTTTCCATTTTCATGAAGAAACCTGAAGTTTCTATTTCATTGTAAACATCCTTATTGTTGATAAGCTGACAACTAAAGTCAGGTCGCCAGGCAAAAGTCAACCTTTATTTCAGCAAAGCACCCAACAGTTGCACCTATTGTTACACATCGGCCACCCATTTAAAACGAAAAATAAACAAAACTAAAAATGAACCTGCCCAAATCTAAAGCAAGACAAAATTTAACCTGAGCAGTCAGTTTACAACTTCTTATACAGAGGAAACATAAGTCATCTTTAAAAACATAAGGAAGGAATTTCCCGCACTGGTGCCGTTTCCCCTTCCCTCTTCCTCAACTTTTGGGAATAGCAGAAAGCTGGAGCTGCTTTGCACTGTATACCTAACATAAAGGTTGTCTGTGTGAACCCACCCAGCTGCACGATGGAAGAAAGGCCTGGCGATCTAGTCCGTAATGATACCAAGCAAGAAAATCACAGGGAGCAGTTCTACTCTGCAATGTGCTGCGTTGCTGTGAGTCACAAGCAACTCTACAACAGTGGGTTACTCGTGACTGCGTCACGGAGTGGACTTCGTGTTTGTCAACGGTTGATGTCTGCGAGTGCAGCTACGCCGAGAGCACTGTGTTCTGCAAAATCTGGTTCCAAACGATGCAAATTAAGGTCACACAACCCCACATCCGAGATGTAATGGCTAATGTGTTCAGACAGCTGCTGCTTCGCCATAAAATTACAAGGTGACTGAGTTCATTAAGATTTTCACACCCAACTGACTCCTCAAATTGTTTTCCATACTTTTGCAAGACTTGCATGGGCAGAGCTAGTCGGATGAGCTATGGTTATGGCCGAAAGAGCCAATCTGTCGCCATTTGTTTCCAATAGACAAAGAGGCATTATTTGCAGGTTGATTAAAATGGTCACTCAGGCCAAATTCCAAGAGAGGTCATGAGGATCAGGCACTGTGGGGTTATTGCCAAAGGCAACTGGGAGCAGGGTCCAGTGTTTTTTGTTGACAGACATATTGCCCCCAACTCCCCTTCTCTATGAACCAAAAGCAACAAAGTTAAATACAGGTCTTTAAACACTATTCTTGTGTCTGGATGTTATTTAATATTTACCCACCATTGGGTTAAATCAGGCATCATTTTTTACTATTGCTGCTCTCTTCTGGTGACAGTTTACAACTTACCTAGTTTACAAAACTATAGAAATAGGTAAAATAATGTTAAATATACTTCAGTCTGCTCAGACAATATTATTTCACATTGTTTGATCAAATAAAAGATGGAATTTTTTTAAAGTAAGTTTACCACCCAAACATTCTCATATGAAATATTAGCTGCTTTTGATGTCCAACTAACTGTCTGGCTAATGAATTAGAATGACCATGAAATCTTAAAACATCTCCAAACCTTATAGTGTAATCATGCTATGATAGAATCTCAAAGTGACAAAAAAGAAAAGGGCTACATTATCAAGTGAGAATTCTGAATTACAAAATACTTTAAAGAATATTTTTAAATGTATTCATAAACAAAAGAAATAAAATGAACTTCTAACATTTGATCAATAAATGCAAGTCATTTAAAACAAAACAATTTATTGCTAAAGTCAAAAGTTGAAGGCTTGGGTTAGGGGGAAAAAAGTTTAAGGCTTATAGAACAGATTACTAATTTGTGAGTTCTTGCTTTGAGGAAATCAGAATCATCTGCTTTGGACTGAATGTGATTTGCCTACTACTGAGACTCTTCACAGAGCAAGAAAAAAATTACTTCAAAGTTGTAAGTAGTCAGAATCAATTTTTCCTTGGATTAGCAGAAATTCAAAATGAAATCATCATAAAACTTTTAAATAGCTTCAATTGGACCTTAGAATATAATCTAAGGAAATAACCTTTAAAGTTTTGATAAAATTGGATCTATATCCTTTGCTTTGTTTGTGTGAAAAACTGCGAGCAATCAAAGTATCGTTTAGAGGACATTATGACAAAGTCTTGAAAACTGCCCTCACAATTATATGAAGTAACAGAAAAAAATGATCATACTATAATGTTAAATATAGAAACTAGGTTCTTTTTTTTTTGTCCTCAAAGAAACACCTCACATTCTTTGAAAATAATTTCAGAAATCAGAGGAAATAATTTTGGCTATCATTGATAGAAACTACAGAAAAAACTAGCGCTTCGTGCTGTTTAGTTCAATGCCTGCAATTCTACTGCTAAAGTGAATCATTAAGAAATGGACTCCAATTTTTCCCAGTGTGGCATTTACTTAAAATCCATAGGCATTAACTATTTCTTCTTCCAGGTTCTCCTCAGTAATACAGGCATAGGAGAGTACAGGGAGGAAACACTTATTTTTCTCCTATGATTTCGGGAAATGGGTCTGCTTTGAGCAGTAGTTTGAAACACCAGCCACTCCATAGGAAAACGATAAAGCGTTTTGACTCCTGTAAAGAGTTAAATCTCAGAACTCCACAGGGGTCCATAGACCCTGTCCTTTGGGTGTAGGTGGTAGGCATTGCACTGCAATCCAGCACCGCCAGCAGCTCCCAGGAGAAAGACTTTCTATTCCTGTGAACAGGCACAGTCTCGGAAACCCGCGAGGGAAACCCCATCCGTCGGCATTGCCTGGATGGCAGCGCGAGAGCGTTGTATAAGGTTAAGAAGAGTTGGAATTAACTCGATGACCGTGAGTTTGTTTTTGTTTGTTTAGGCTTTGATCTTCAGCCTCTTCTGTCAGATCTTCTTTCACTGTCTCTGGAAGGTAGCTTAAACACATGTCACAATTTTCTAACCCCTTCCGCATGGTGGGTTTGGCAGTGTAAGGTTGTTGGTCCAAACTTACCAAGCGCTCTGCTGGAAACGATGGGCTATTTTCCCCCAGAGAGAGTTCACCTTATATAGGGCCTCTGTGTGTCGGAATCAACTCACTGGCATTGGGTTTCATTGTAGTTCGGATTTTCAGATGTTAAACGAAGAGTTCAATTTTAGGGACATGTCCCCACTAAACCCACGGCCATGGAATGGATTCCAACTTGCAGTGATTACGATAGGACAGAGTCGAACTCTTCTTTCAGAGTTTTTAAGACCAAATCATTATATGAGCAGACAACCTCACCTTTCTGCCCGGAGAAATTGGTGGATTTTGCGGTTACTCGTCCGAGCTCTAGCCCACAGCATCAGTAGATCTCCTGTAAAAAGTCCAGAATGATAAAAAAGAATGTTCGTTCTCTCCGGTTTTTCCCATTCAGCTCAAAACCTAACCATCATGGTCCACAGACCAGCACTGGGGAAGGCGGTGGCCTACCGTGTCTTCCCAATATCCCTAATTGGAGCCTTCATTTTCCCTCCTGGCTCATTTGGACCTTTTGGCTCCTCTGGAGCCAGGGGAGCAGCAGGGAGAGGAGGTCAGGCAGCTCAAAGGTCGGATTTGACTGGTATGGTTATAACCTGGTGTTAGTGATCTCCGCCTGGCAGATGTGCCAAAGCTGGCTTGTTCTCTTTGGGAGATCCTTTGAGGACTCTGACCTCAGAATCCTTCATCACTAGATGTGCTTTCCACTTGAACAGAGACAGCTGCTTACTCCCACTGCTGGGGACTCTGTCTCCAGGGGACACCCTTGATGTTTTTGAGGTGAGGGTGCCTCTACTGGCCAGTGCTGCCCAGGGAATCAAACTTATTTCAAGGTAGTGCAGCCAGGCTTGCTCTGATGGCAACACCTTGCCTTGTACTTTCTCAGAAGGGCAGGCCCTGGTGCACTAGAAGCTTCTAGGAGGGAGTTGGATCTCAGATCCTCCAAACTGCAGGGCTCACACATCACGCATCAACATCTCCCAGAAACTTTCTCATCTCACTTCCCTGCGGAGCCTTTGCTACACAAGGCCTGACAGAGTCCCTCACTTGACTTGATGTGGGAAAGGGAGCACCTTCTTGCCTCTCCACTGAAAGGGGATACATGACAAAGCCCACTGCTTCCAAAGAGTTCGTTCCTTTCTGTAAAATCCCTACACTCAACCCTCCAAAGAAGGTATCAGGATCAATTGGGGTCGTCACTAAGCAAATCCTAGAGATGGTCTGGTATCTCTGCAGCTTGTGAAAGTATCACATATTATTCTCATTTTTGCCACCTCAATCAAGAGTAAGGAAAAAAAAACAGTTTTCCTTTATACACGATACTCCTCATTTATTAATAAGTAAATTTCCTCTCTTTGATCCCAGTGAATTACCCTCAAAATCTAAGTGGCAAATCAGTTTCAAGTACTTTTGATTTGCTGCTCAATACTCCACAATCCCAAGGAAGCTCTTAAATAGAATAGATGAATGTTCAGACCAGGCTGTTTCTGCAATGACTCACTGTCGGGATTCAGACAGGGCCAGGCTTGTCTGCTGAACTGGTATGGCAGGCCTGCCAAGAGGATTTGCTTTGTTCTGTTGGTTGCAAATAAGCGAGGCAAGGTGCCCAAGGACAGGTGAGCAGGAGCTGTTTGATGGGGGCCGGGGGCTGGTACAAGGCAGGACAGGGAATGGTCTCCTGGAAGTGTTCCTTTTGGACATCCTCACAGCATGCTTGGTACCTTGTAGGGCAGCGAAGACGAGGAAGCCCTTGGACAAGATAGACTGACACAGTGACTGCAACAATAGGTTCAAACATGAGAATAATGTTGAGGACAGCGCCGGACCAGGCAGTGTTTTGTTCTATTGTATACAGGGTTGAAACCAACTTAATGGCGCCTGACAACAACAGCAGCAGCAACAACAGCAACACAGCTTGGGTTCCATTCTTATGGAAAGCATGGCTGTAGCAGAAGCTGAAGGAGAAGTATTTACAAGGACTCTGAGTCACTGTGAGACATGAAGATGGAGGTCATGCTGCCTTGGTGCCCAGATAAGAAGGAAGACATTTCCCCCACTGAGTGTGCTTTTGGAGCACTGAAAGTTTAAAAAGAGGACAGCACACCACTGATTCACAGTTGCGGGAAGTCTGCAGGTAGCTTTCCTGGCCTTTCCTCCATGCAGGGGCAGCAGCCATCACAAGCTAGCGCCTATGAAACTCCCCACAGAGAAGTAAGCCACGTCTCTTTTCCAGGTCACAACCAGTTCCATTTCCAGGCTAGCAGGGTGATAACTAGTCTACCTTTTAAGTGTAACTCCTCGTATTTACCCAGGCAAACAACCCTATATAAAATGGTGAAGAGCATCCATAAAGACACTGGAATAACACACTCCCTTGGGAAAGGAGTGTTCACAGGACAGGTAACAAGAACGTGGATCCTTGGCAGCCTATGTTCAAACAATTAGCTGCCACTGCTTTCTGCTCTCAGGGGGATCTCTCTTGTTCTTCGGCTTCCATGATCATGGTTCTGCTCCCTGAAGACCTCCTTTGTCTTCTTCTATAAAGGTCAAAGTTGGAATTGGGGTTATTCTTCCCACAATTAAACCACTCCCTCTCAGATAATTTTTTATGGGAGCTAAAGAATTTAGAGCAATCCAGACTAATTGTGACCAGATTTTAAGCGGGACATCACTGACCAGGGGAAGAGGGTGATTTTTGATTAAAAATTTGGTCTACATGGAGCAACAAAAGTGTTCATAGAACACAAAAATAGTATTGTATTATAGCTATTTAATTAAAAAAAATTTTTTTTGGGCATCACTGCCCTCTGGTGGTCATGGGAGCTACCCAGCGCTGCTCCTGAGAGCCGCTACTGGATTTGAACCGCCAAGCCCGCGGGGCGCAGTCCCGCACTCAACCATTTACACCACCGGGGCTCAGCCCTATATTATTTAATCTTAACACGCCGCGGACATGGGACAAATTGTTAAAAAGCGGGACATCTGGTCACCTTATAAGATATCTTTGACCATATCATTCCTTTAAAAAATTCTGATTCAATTAACCAGTAGCCAGTTGCCATTGAATCAACGCCAACACATGGCAGCCCCACAAGTGTTCCTGTGAAGCCCAGGCACACAGGGCTATCCACGGCTGCTGTTGCTTCAGAAGTAGATCAGCAGGCCTTTCTTTCAAAGTGCCCCTGGGTGGCTCAGACCTCCAACATTTCGGAGCTAAGTGTGTTAGCTGATTGCACAACCCAGGAACTCTAAAATACTTTAATTCCAGGGGCTAGGAATTAGTTCAGGTCATATGCTTTGAGACCTGGCCAAATACGGTCATTTTTTTATACTGTCATCAGATCTGAGTGCCTGTGTTCTGATCTTTCATTTTTTGGCATGTGCCTGGATCACAGTGTCATGGCAGTTTAAAACAATAGAGGGCAATAGGGTGACGACCATCAATCTATGGCTTCCCTGTAATTTCCCTTAAGCCAGCATTCATAGTAAGAGTGATGGTCCCCACTGCACCAGGCAGGAGGTTCATTCTCAGGAAATGTTCCTGGGTCACGTTTTTCTCAGGTCCTAGATTACCCCTGAATATGTCTACTGCCTCTTGGGTTTCCTTCCACTAACATTAGACTGGAGAGAGGTGTTTTGTTGTTGCTGTTGTTTTTTTGTTTTAAAAGAACTTGCAGGAACTGGACTTTCAGCTAAATTGTACCCAAAAGACAGAAAAATCTCTCTGTGAAAAATAGTATTTTATTTCCCCTCTATTAAGTGGTCATTTATTGGTCCTCAAAAATGAATCAATAAATATCAAGATAGATGGAGAAAATATTAAAGTCAAAGATTTCATTTCTCTTTGATCCACTGCTTCTAGCCAGAAGCAGTCAAGAAATCGAATTAAATGATATAATAAACTGGGCAAATCTATTGCACAAGCCCTCTTTGAAAGTGCTAAAGAGAAAAATGTCACTGTGAGGACAGACACCCCTATCTATACATGCAAGAGCAGGACAATGAAAGAGGAAGACTAAGGTAGCATTGATGTCTTTGAGCTACAGTTTGAGTGAAAAATAATAAATGTGCCATGGAGGGCCAGAAGAACAAATAAGTAGGTGTGTTGGCAGAAATACAGTTTAAAAAGAATGTTCCTTATAAACAAGGATGGAGAAACTGTCTCACGTAGTTTGGAATTATCAGGAGGCACCAACTCCTGGAAAAAGACATCTTGCTTGATAAAGCAGAGTCAGTGAAAATAGGAAGATCCTCAATGAAAAGGGCTGACACTGCAGCTTCAACAAAACACTCAAACATGTGCATGATTTTGAGGACAACGAAAAACAGGCAATTTTTAAATAACATTTCATTCTTTCATACACAGGTCACTGTGTGTCTTTACCAAATAGACAGCAACTGATAGCAAAGCTGAGCATACAAACATTTTTTGCAGGTAAGAAAAATTGTGTGCTACTTCTTAAAAAATGATGAACAAAAATTATTAGCATCAATTTTACTATTCATCTTTGTGGCGGTCATGTGCTTATGTTAATTTTATGATTGAAATGTAGGGGTGGAGTCCAGCCTGTTAATCTGGAGATAGCCATTGAGTAGCCAATGAGGGGTCTATGTGGGCATGGCTTTCTCCTGAGACTTCTGGGAAATCTCACTATATTTCCCTCGTGAAGATGAGAAGCTATCTCCCCAGTTGTTGGGAGTTAGTCTCAGAGATGATGAATCACAGACAAGACAAGATGGCAGTGTCTGAGGAGCCGGAAGAGAAGCCACACAGCTTTGCCCTGATGGAGCCAGATCTCTGAAGCTGGCGAAGCCATGTGGGGATCCCAGCCAGCAATGAGTTGCTTCTGCCATCACTGATGCAGTTGATGGATGAAGCAAGGAGCCATGGGGAGACCCCTGCCAGCGCCGGGATTCTACAACCACTGACCTGTGACTTCGTGAGTCAGAAGGAGACATTATAGATTGGTATCAGGCATATGGGCTAATATCGAACTTATGACTTTGAACTGGACTGGGTTGGGATGCTTTCTCAGTGTTCCATTCCTTTTGTATATAAACCATTCCCTTATATCCATAGGCGTGTCTATAAATTTGTTCCTCTAGTTTACCCGGACTAACACAATCTTTACCTTATCAATGTGAGTTTTGTTTTAATTATTTTAAAATAAACCATTTTGGAGGGCTCTTACAGTTCTTGTAACAACTCATACATCAATTATATCAGCTCCTTTGTGCATGTGTTGCCATCATCATTTTCAAAACATTTTCTTTCTACTTGAGCCCTTGGTATCAGCTCCCCTTTTTTCCCTCCCTCCACCACAATTTCACCCTCATGACCCTTTGATACATTATAAATTACTATTATTTTCATATCTTACACATCTGCCTCACCCACCTTTCTCCCTTCACTCACATTTCTATTGCTCATTCACCCTGGGGTGTGTGTGTGTGTGTGTGTGTGTGTGTGTGTGTGTGTGTGCTATATCTCAACCATTGTAATTGGTTCCTGGAACATGCCAGGCACCCTGAAGATCCTGGATTCAATGTCCCAGCCTTCTTCAGTACCCAACCTGGGTCCCCAGGATGCACCCAGAAGCCCGGGTTAATGTGGCCCGTTCAATGCATACCATGAGGCACACTCCCCATTCGGAACCCCCAAGGCATTTTCAGTCATTCTTCCTCCCCACCTGAAGGTTGGTCCTCTCAGTTTTCCTACCAACAGTCATGCACTTGTGCTTCCCGGTGTGTTTGCTCTCTTACCCCTCTCTTGACATGACTTTCCCATCAGTATCCCTCATCCCTCGATAGGAATGTCTACCTGCCCAGAGAGACCTCACCGTAGCTTTGTCTGGCAGCCACTCAGCAGTCAACATCCCCGGCTCCTCCCTTAACAATTTGATCCCAGATGACAAGAGGTGCCCTCTGGCAAAGGGATCCTCGAGATAGATACCTAGAGAGGATGGCGTATAGTTAGTGTATTGGCACCAGTCAGGCTCTCTGCTAGGCTGCCTGGTCACCCTGGCCAGTGGACTGAGCTGTGCCTGTCCTGTTTCTTGTCCCTACAGCTGTGGGCTCACAGTATTTGTCCTTTTGTGATTAACTAACTTCACTAAGCATAATATCTTCCAGATTCCTCCATGTCATGAGGTGTTTCATTGTTTTCATTACTATTTTTAGGGTATGTATATACCAGAATTTTTTAGGCACTCTTCTACTGATAGAAATTTAGACTGTTTTCAACTTCTTGCGATTGTGAACCATACTGTAATGAACATGGGGGAGCATATGTCTGTTTGTGATCTGTTTCTTATTTCTATGGGGTAGAAGCCCAGTAATGATATTGCTGGGTCATGATATTTCTATTTCCATCTGTTTCAGGAATCACCATATTGTTTTCCACAGTGACTGTACATATGTACAAGCTTACTAGCAGTGAATTAGAGTTCAAATCTCTCCACACCCTCTTCAGCATCTGTTGTTCTCATTTTTTTTAATTAGGTATGGTTATGGATATTAGATGGTATCTCATGGTGGTTTGACTTGCATTTCCCGGATGGCTAGTAAAGGAGTGCAACTCCTCATGTGTTCATTAGTCATTCAAGTGTCCCCCTTTATGAGTCACCTGTTCAGGTCCTTTGTCCACCTTCTCAGGGGGTCATTAGTTTTTCCCTGTTGGAGGCTTGTAGTCTATTGTAGATTTTAGTCTTTTGTTCATTGCGTGTTTGCTAAATATATTTTTCCAGTCTGTGGGCTCTCACTTTATTCTCTTAAGGAAATCTTTTGATGTACACCAGGGTTCTATTTTTCATAGGGCCCATTCATCTACTTTGTCTTCCATGAATTGTGTCTCCTTTGGTATGTCTGATAGCCCAGGCATTCTCTGTACTAGGGTATTTAGATCTGTCCCATTTTCTCGTTGATGATCCTGATAGCTTTGGATCTTACATTTAGTTCTTTGACCCACCTTGAGTTTGTTTTTGTGCATAGGGTGAAATATGAACCTTGTTTCATTCTTTTGCAGGTGGATATAGAGTATTTCCAGCACCATTTTTTCCTTTTTTTTTTTTTGCCCAGGGCAGAGCACAAATGCAGTCCCCCACTACCAAAAAGTATGAAGTCAAGTTTCCCACCTTTGGGGAAATCACAGCGGTCAGCACATCCGGAGTGCAATGGGCAAGCCTCACCCTGGGAAAACCACCTTCGTGATCATGGTATCTCCCCTGCCATGTAAGTATCCAGCACCATTTATTGAAAAGGACATCTCCTTTCCATTTAATGAAAGCTTTTTTTTTTTACAAAAATCCCCATAATAATAAAAACTTTAAAAATAAAAAATGTAACTTTTTAATCTATTGTGCAATTTTCCAAAACAAGTACTTGTGCACAGAGCAGTTTATAAACTGGAAGTTTATAAACTGGAAGTTGTAGCAGCAGTTAAAAGCAAGGTGAGCTTTCAAAATCATTTTTTTAACAAAAATGTTTTGCATTTAAGATTCATATTGTTGGACATCTCTCACAGAAGGATCACAACGAAGGGGCAAGTCATCCAGGGAGCAGTGTAGCACCACCAAAACACACAACATTTTCCTCTAGTTCTTTAATGCTTCCTTCCCCACCCCACCCCATCACTATCATGACCCCAGTTCTACCTTACAAACCTGCCTAAACCGGAGCATGTACACTGCTACAGATAAGAACTCTTGGCACATGGAATCTAGGTCAGATAAACCCCTCAAAGACATTAATAGGAGTAGTGATACCAGGAGGGTAGGGGGAAGGTGAGAGGAGAAAGGAGGAACCAACTGCATCAGTGATAGTTGATAGGAAAAATCCACTGGGTGAACTGAACTCTATTCAGACACTCTTGTAACCTGAGGACTTAAGACTGAAAATCCATGTGTCTGAGGCAGTGGAAGACAGCTGCATCAAGATTATTCAAGTGATGATAGGCGGACCATCATGGTCTTGCGACATCAAGACCCTATAGGTTGTATTAAGATATATATCATCTCCTTAGACTGACATTCTCAGTGAATATTAGTGTAAATGTTCCCTCTCATTTATTATTGTAAAGTCAATCAACATTGTTTGTGGATATGGTGTCCAGCCATGAACGGATTGATTCTGAGATACTGCAATAAGGAGTTAACTCACATGGGTCCAATATCCTTCTCTTAAAAGTGCTTTAAAAAGTTCGACCAGGGGTTAATCAAGGACAATATTAAGGGAAGATCTTTATGTCCCAGGAGGGATAATCAATAAGACTCTCTACCACAAACTAGCAAAGTGGTTTTGAAAGGGAGCCAAACGCAAACAAAAAAAAACAAAAAAACCCATAGGACTGAGTCCCGGTGGCATAGTGGTTGAGTATGGGACTGCGGCCCACGGACTTGGGGGTTCAGATCCAGCCGTGGCTCTCCAGGAGCAAGGCTGGGTAGCTCCCACGACCACCAGAGGACAGTGATGCCCTCCCCCCCCCCCCAAAAAAAAAAACAACCCATAGATCCAGGAATGGGTTTTGGATTCACACTAAATCCTAGTTCCAAATTAAGAACAATTAGTTCTTACAGCATGGTTCTCCTAGATACTTGCCCTGAGGAAAGGAACACAGAAGATGTGGGTGCTATAGCAAAATGTGGCAAAGAAATTAGATGGCACCAAGATCTCAGTCTTGGGTCTTAATGGCTTATTTCCAAACAAGCAGCCATCTAAGTGAGATGTCAACTAAGTCCACATGGAAGAGGAACATCAAATCATTCAACAAAGAATTGTCAATCATGTAATCTGAAGCTGAAGGAGGGGATAATATCAGAGCCTAAATTGTGAGAGTCTGGTTTGCAGAAGGCTATGGATGACAATGGGAGCCCAGGATACATTTGTGGGATCTACACAGGAAATAAACCCCTGGTGATTTCCCTCCATCTGTAGTTCAGGGGGAAGTACTTATCAAATGGAGTGCATTGGATAGATGACTATAAGAAATCTAAATGCTAAATCTGACTTTCATGGTTCAGACCTTGTCAGTTGATCCTCCCTCTAATGCATGTTATACCTGATCTGGTTATCAACATTGTCTGTAATTTTGTTTATTCATATTGAGGTTTATTCCAGATGTGTTATGTCACTGGGGGTGACCTTCTGGAATCTGTGTTATATGTTTTTCTATTTTCCAGTATATGAAACCCACGATTAGATAGCAGCTGGTGTAAGACAGTAAAACAACAATAATTTATAATTTATCAAATGGTCACTGATGTGGTAGAGGGAGATAAGGGGGGGAAAGAGGGGCTGATACCAAGAGTTCAAATAGACAATAAATGTTTGAAAAATGATGATGACAACATATGTCCCAGTATGCTTGATACAATTGATATATGGAATGTTATAAGAACTGTAAGAGCCCCCAATAAAATGATTTTTTAAATGTACAAATAAAAAAAAAGAAACCCAGGATTGATGAACCAATAAGGAATAGCAAGTAAAACTAGGGTTTTAAGGGTGGTGGTAGAGCTGGGGTTGGGGTAAGACTGTCAAGGAATTGAAGAAGGAAAAGAATGTTATGAAACTGATTGTGGTAGCAATTGTACAATACTGCTTGATGTTACTGAACTATGGAATGATATGATATCTGTACTGGCTCCCAATAAAATGATTTTTGAAAAAATAACAAATTTTCTCTGAAACACTAAACGAAAAAATTTATAGATAGTCATTTTGGTGTTCCTCCTCTAACACTGTCACTCAGTGTGGTCCGTATTCCCTGAACACCCCCTAAGGCAGCCTGTGAGCCACGACCCCTTTGGGGGTGGAATGACCCTTTCACAGGTGTCACCCAATTCATAACTGTGGCAAAATTACAGTGACAAAATAATTTTATGGTTGCGCTTACCACAACATGAGGAGCTGTATTAAAAGGCCATGGCATTAAGAAAGTTGAGAACCACTCATGGTTGGAAATCATCTACCTTTCAGTCAGCAGTCCAAAGTTAGCCCAGTACCCGCACTACCAGGGATCCTCAGTGTGCTATTACTATTACTTCCATTTTACAACTGGAGAAAGAGAAGCTAAGAGAGGCGAAGTATCTTAGCCATCGTCAAACGGTGATGGAGGCGTAGAGCTGAGATTTGGACTCAAGAAGTCTGACTACAAAACTGAGCTCCTAACTCAACCCACTGACTTCATAGTAGTCCTAGGAAGAGAGAAGTCCGTACCTGTGGTGAATTGCACTGCTAACCACAATTTACCCTACCAGCTACTCCTGGGAGAAAGACGAGGCTTTCTGTTCATCTTTAAGATTTAGTTTCAGAAACCTGAAGGTTCCACTCTGTACTAGAGTGTTGCTGTAAATTGGAACCAACTCAATGGCAGTGTTTTTTTTGTTTAGTTTTTGAGACTGGGAAGAGAAGTGGTTGAATATAAAGTAGTGAACATCTTTCCTGATTTTAAACTCTTGTTCTGTTTGCACAACTGCCTCTCAGTCCATGTACAAGTTCTATATGTGTACAATGAAGTGTTCTAAAATTCCCATTTTTCTCAAGGCTATCCAAAGTTTTTTTTGGTCCACATAAGTCAAATGTCTTAGCACAGCCAATTAAACAGAAGTAAACATCTTTCTAGTATTCTCTGCTTTCAGCCAAGATCCACTTGACATCAGCAACAATAAGCCCTTGTTTCATGTCCTATTCTAAATCTGGTAGAAACATCTTGCCACTTTCTATCACTGTACTGCTACAACCAGTGTTCGCTGATCTTCAGCAAAATTTAACTTTCATGTGATATTTATCTATAATTCGAGCATTCTGTTGGCCCCCCTTTCTTTCAGATGGGAACAAATATGGATCTCTTCCTGTCAATTGACCAAGAAACTTTCAAATTTCTTGGTCTGAATGAGCAAGTGCTTCATCAACTTGTTGAACATTTCAGTTGGTATTCACTTCCTAGAGTCTTGTTTTTGGCTAATGCTTTTTTGAACTTTTTCCTTTAGCACCTTTGGTTCTTGCTCATGTACTACCGCTTGGAATAGTTGAATGCTGCCCAGTTCTTTTTGGTACTGTGACTCTGTGTATTCTTTCTATCAAATTTTGATACTTCCTGCATCATTCAGTATTTTGCCCATAGAATCTTTCAGTATTGCAAGTGGAGGCTTGTATTTTTAGTTCTTTCAGTTTAAGACTGAGTTTTAGAAGTATGAATTTTTTAAAAAGAGAAATTATTAAGTCTTTAAAATATTCTAGCTAACATCCAGCTCATTTTAACTCCTTAAGAGAGTCACCACCCAGGCCAGGGAAGTAAGGGTCCATGATCATTTACTCTAAGAGGTGTAAAGATAATTTTGATAAGAGATATCAGAGAAGTCCCTACCTTGTTGTGGTTCTCCTCATTGCTGACTTTGTTGATGACCAGCCCAGCGCTTACCCCTTGGCGCCACCAGGAATACGTTCTTGGGAAAACAGAGGGGAGATTTGTAATATGAAGTAGTAAAGAAAAGAAGTTTATGTGAAGTCGGCAATTCAAATGCACTGTTTTTCCATGCGAGAAAGATGATACTATTTGCATCTCTAAAGACTTAATCTTGGAAACCCAAGAATCAGTTCAATTCTGTCCTACTTTAGGCTTCTACAAGTCAGAATCAATGCAAAGGCATTGGGTGAGGCCATTTCTCCAAGGAATTCAGTCTATCTCATTTTCTCCTTTTCCAGCACTGTCAGGAGAAGTAGGATGCTGGATTCATGTGGACATGGTGATTGTAAGCACTCTGTGTTGCTTTATCTTCTTATCTTGTGGATGGGAGAAATAGATGGATTCAGGCAATTCTAAAAAGTAAATGCTGTCACCAAAGTCTTCTTGATCTGACCCAAAAAAGTAAGCTCAAGGTAGATGCTTTTTTTTACCTATGCTGGGCCCAGAGGCTCATTTGTTAAACAATACTCATTCGCTTATTGTGTGCCGAGCAACTAATTTGTGCTGAACATTGTGCAGAGACAAAATTAGCTAAAAATCTATTAAGGAGATGCTATACTATCTCTTCCTACCAGTTCCTCCAGTAGTGATATTTTGTAACAATGTAATTATAGTATAACATATTGTAGTATCACAGCACAGCACAAAATAGCAATAACATAAAACTTAGCATAGCATAACATAACATCTAGGAATATTACCATTGTTAACATCAAGATGCAGAGTGGAGAAACTGGTTAACACAGAAACTCTGGCATCCAGTGCTGAACAACAAGCCAGCTTATTAAACAGTGAAGAAAGAGAAACAGAATGCCTTTGAAATATTGGTCATCTCTAGAGAACTCACAAGCCTAACTGATTTATACATCCTTCCTTCCTTTGGTGTGGCAGTCAAGTAATCTTGTGTCAATTTCAGGGCTGGGAGTGTAGGGTTAGAGCCTAGACTGTCAATCTGGAGACAGTCAGTGAGGCCTCTGTGTGGGGATGGCTTCCTCTTGAGAATGCTGGGAAATCAGGCAGTATTTCCCCCTTGAAGGTGAGAGATTTATGAGTTGGTTCCTTGGAGATGCTCTACTGACAAGACGCAAGACTGACTCCCTGTGAAACACTGCAGCTCATAAGACATGTGACAGCATGCTGATAGACCCTGAGACCTGGAAGCTGGAGGAGCCATGGGGAGACCCCTACCCGTGTTGAGATTCTTCTACCACCACTGGATACCGAAGACTGTATCCACTGGCCTGTGATTGTCCTGGTGTCGTTGCGCATGCTTTGTGAGTCTGAAGGAGACTTTATAGACTGGTATCAGACGTATGGGCTAATATTGGACTTACGGACTTGGACTTTACTGGGTTGGGAAGCTTTCTCAAGTGTTCCATTGCTCTTTTTTATAAACCTCTCCCTTATATACACATGTGCGTGTCTATTAATTTGTTTCTCTAGTCTACCTGGATTATAACACATTTGGTTTCTTAACACCTACGAGGTTAAAATAGTCTTCCCCAGTACAAACTCGCTATACGTAGGCTGACATGTTCCTGTCAGACACCTACAAGAGGTTCTGCTAAGAAAGCCACTCTAGACAGAAGCTACTCTCTCAATCTTATTTCAATCAAGTTGGCCTTGCTTTTGCTTTGAATTTCAGTTTCTTTTATTAGGACATTTGAATAAAAGAGTGGGAAATGGAATGTGCTTGTGAGAGATGTACTCAGCTGGTTTGCTTGTCAAAGAAGATGTTCAGTCTTCTGCCCTCCATAGCCTCCAACCTGGATCTCTAGGAAGAATAAAAAGGCATTAGGGAGTGGTTTTCTAAACCTTTCGTTAAATGGATTGAGAGAATAAAGCTAACTGAAGCAGAACATAGAAATACCTTACAAAACATCATAAATTCTGTTGAACATACCATTCACAATATTCCATACATAATATTCTATTCTAAAACTTTCTGTGTACAATGTGGCATTGTTAGGTATTCTCAAGTCAGTTCCAACTCATAGAAACCCTATGAATAACAGAACAAAAACGTGCCTAGTTCTGCGCCATTTGCACAATCATTTCTGCTCAGTGTTGCTGCCACTGTGTTGGTCCATCTCATTGAGCTTTCTTTTTCATTGACCCTATACTTGGTCATGCATGTCTTTTTTCCAGGGACTGAGCCCTCCTGATAAACATGTCCCAACCAAGCCTTGCCTTGCTTACTTCAAAGTAGCATTCTGGATATACTTCTTCCAACACAGATCTGTTTATTCTTCTAGTATTCTTTGGTGAATTTTCTTTGCTAATATCCAGAGGCATTGATTAGTCTCCTATCTTCTTTACTCTTTGCCCAACTTTCTCATCATGCACATGAAGCCCTTGAAAATTCCCCAGTTTGAGTAAAGCACCTTAGTCTTCAAAGTTATGTTCGTTCTTTGTAACCCTTTAAGGAAATCTTTTTGCAGCAGGTTTGCCCAGTGCAAGAGATAATTTCGTTTCCTGACTGCTGTTTTCATGAGCATTGACTGTAGCTTCAAGTAAAATGAAATCCTTCACAACTTCACTATTTTTTTTCATTTCTTGTGGCGCTGCTTAATGCACATTTGTGTGATTTTTTTTGCTTTCTTTATATTGAGGCATAATTCATATTGAATACTGCACTTTGATCATCATCAAGTGTTTCAAGTCCTTTTCTCTTTCAGCAAGCATATGTAAGTTGTTAATGAGTGTTTCTCCAACCTGGACACTGTGTTCTTTACATAGTCTAGCATATAGATTGAATGAGTAGAGTGAAACTCAAAGTGACCTTTGGGTTTTTTCATATATGATGTACTTCATGTTATTCCACAAGTTGTCTAGTTTTCAGTCAGTGTGCAAACTGTTTAATCTAATTTCTAAATGGTCTCTAAATTCAGGTGAGAGACACTCAAGTTTGTATTTTGGCTCTGGTGGATTTGTTTTCATTTTTGTCACCTTCAACCTGAACTTACAGATGAGCAATTGTTGGTTACACAGTCCATGGCCTAATTTTGGTTGTTGGTATTGAGTCTCTTGTTCCTCTCTTACCACAGATGTAGTTGATCTGATTCTTGTGTGTGATATCTAATGAGGTTCACATATACAGTTGCTGCTTATGCTGTTCAAAAAGGTATTTGCAATAGATAAGTCGGTCTTATAAAATTCTATCAAACTGTCTCTAGCACTATTTCTATCACCAAGGCTGTATTTTCCAACTGCTAATCCTTTTTCTTTGTGTCCAACTTTTCAATTCTAGCCATCAGGGACTGTTAATGCTTCCTGTGTATGTGTTTAAGCAATTTTAGACTTCAAAATATACTAAAATATGTTATTAATTTTTTGGCATTACTTGGTGTGTAAGTTTGATTAATAGTCAAATGGTCTCTTTCATCAATATATGGATGCTAGCCCATCATTAACAACATTGAATTTCAGGATAGGTCTTGAAATGTGCTTTTTGACAATGAATTTAATATCATTTGTGGCAGTCATGTATTTGTGATGTCAATGTCACGATTGGAAGTCAAGAGATAGAGTCTAACCTGTTAATCTGGAGATAGCCAATCAGACTGCTGTGGGCATGGCTTTCTCTGAGAATTCTGGGAAGTCTCACGATATTTCCCTCAATGAGATGAGAGACCATTTCCAAGTTGTTGAGAGACTAACTATTGGCAAGATGAGATGACAGCATGCTGATTGATCCTGATTCCTGGGGAATGGAGGAGTCAGAGTAGAAGCCACATGGGCTAACCCTGATGGAAACAGACCTCTGACCCGGGAAAGTCAGAGAGAGATGCCTACCAGAGCTGAGTTGTTTTTATCATCAATAGATACTGCTGATGGACCCTGAGCCCTGGAAACAAGGAGCCATGGAGAGATCCCTGCCAGCACCGGGATTCTGCACCCACTTACCCGTGACTTCATGAGTAAAAAGGAAGTTTTATAGACTAATATCAGGCATATGGCCTAATATCGGACTTATGACTTTGAACTGGACTGGATTGTGATGCTTTCTCAATGCTCCATTCCTCTTGTATATAAATGTCACCCTTATATCCATATGCATGTCTATAAATTTGTTTCTGTAGGCTACCTGGACTAACACACATTGTTTTCCAATTTGTCATTCACAGAATAGTAGACCATATGATTTTCTGATTTAAAATGACTAGTGCCAATTCACTTTCAGTGCCTACTTGCCTAGAATATTCATCTTTAAATGTTCTATTTCATTTTTACAACTTCAAATTTTCCTAGATTCATGTTTCACATAGCCCATGTTCCGATTATTAATGAATGTCTGAGTGATGTTTATGACATTTGAAGAGACATCCACTCATGCAGTGAAAGTTAACTCTAATGAAGCAGCGCTTCTTCTCCAGTAGCATTTTGAGTGTTTGCCTATCTGAGGGGCTCGTCTTCCAGAACTCTCAGACAATGTTCTGCTGCTATTCATAAGATTTATAGACAGTGACAAATATGTTCAGAAAAGAATAATCACATCTTCCTTCCTAGTCTGTCTTAGTCTTGAAGCTCCATGGGAATCTGTTCACTTACCCATATTTGAAATATGATTTGTATAGCTTCCAGTATCCAGGAACATGCAAGCCACCACAGTAAGTCAAACGGACAGAAAGATGGTAGGATTATAGTGGAAGATGTGCAAATTAGAAGGCAATGGAAGCAATTATCATTCAACACCAATCCTTTATGAATTCATTGCTTTTGAGTTGTGCTTCTCTGGATGTCTCACAACCACGTGAATCACATTTGTGTTTGTTATTATAAGTTACTACTTACTTGATTGATAACTGCTACAGTCTTTCCTTGACTCCCATGAACTCGTGTGACAGATTAGAACTGCCACATAGGGTTTTCTAGGCTTACTTTTATGAAAGCAGATCATTAGGTGTTTCTCTCCAGGAATGAAGTTCAAAATACCAATCTTTCAGTTAGCAGCTGATCATAACCTGCTTTTGTCACCTATCCTCCTACACATAAGTTACAGAAGAAAAACAAAAAGTGATGGTGGTTTTTACTAAAAGTAACCCATAGTTTAAGGTGATCAGATGTCCCGCTTTTTAACAATTCAACAACATCTCACAGCATTTTAAAATTAAAATAAATATATTATAATACTATTTTTGCATTCTATGGACATTTTTGTTGCTCCATACAGACCAAATTTTTAATCGAGAAACCCCCACCACCCCCACCAGCCCACCTCCCTTGGTGTCCTGCTTAAAATCTGTTCACTTTACCATAATTGCGTTACTATTTAGTTGGGAAAGGCAGAGAACAGAAAGCTGTCTGGTTCAACAAAAATTTTCTCTCAAGTAAAAAGCAGAATAAGACACATTCAACTATTCAAATACCCACCAAAACCTGGAGACACCTGAATACCCTTTACTGTCCCAGAGGGTTTCTGCCACGTTTATCATCTCCAGAATCTTTAATATGATGGAAGATGATTTATGGTTACGAGGTAGAACTATCGAATGAAGTAATGGAACGGTAAGTTCAAGGGGAAATATAATTGACTGGAAGATTTACGCTAGCTACCAGGTTTAGTTTCCTTACACACCTCTAAAGAGACCACTCATATGTGTCATTTAAATGGGGATTACATTGTATCTAATGTGGTTTATTTTCCAATACCTGTTTGATTTATCTGAACTCGACAACCAGAGCATTTGCAATATGCTTTATAGATAATACCAATTCATCATTTCTTTACAAAAATATTTAAATGCACAATAGCCTAGAGCTGAAGAGGCTTACGACTCAAACTAAACCCTTGTAAAGTTAAATGGCAAGTGCTTCCACAGCTGAAATGTGCCAGATCCTATGCCACAAGAAACAGGACATTTGAGGCCTTCTGGGCACTTCACCTGGGCTTTAGGCAGATCGCTTCAACTAGTAGAATCTATGGATCTTCCTGACAGAGAAGTCAAGTATACACAAAGCGGAATGCAGGCTGCAAGAATATGCCTCTGGCACTTAATTCACTAAATTATCCCAGTAAGTCTTTCTTCACTCTTTTAAGTAGATGCTTTGGGGACACATCAACATGATTTGTAGATACTGGAAGCAATCCAGGAAATGCCAGAAAGTGCCCTGGTTATCTACAGATAGTTCACTTGCCTCTGAACTGAGGAGGCAACGGAAGGAGCTTGCACTCTTCAGATACAGAAAAATAAATCATGAGAGGCTTAGGTGGAGACCCTTTCCTATCCAGGTCTTCTATATGGCGAGCTTCTATTCTCCTGGGCTGATTTCCTTTCCCCTCCCCACTTAGGTCTAGTATCTTTAGCTCAGATCTGCATTAGTATTTCTCTAAATGATTTCAGAGCGTTTCCTCCCATTGGAGGGTTTCTGTTTAAAATGCACTGGTGGAGTCATCTTGGCTCTCTCTGCATAGTTTAATATCAAGTGCGTGAACACACCAAAGACTTCAACGAGTCTCATGCTGGTGTCTTCGTCAGCAGAATACTTTCAAAGCTCTTTTATATACATTGTCCTGTCTAGCTCTCCCATCTTCATGAGATAAGGGAACTATTATTATCCCCATTTTGCAGATGAGAAAAATGAGATACATACACACACATATGTATTTATATTGCAATGCAACAGCCTAATGACCTCTCTAAGGATCCAAGGTGATCGCGAGGTTAAGGGCATGGCTGCTAGCTGAAAGGTCATTAGTCCAAACTCCAGCCACTCTGTTCATGGGAGAAAGAGATGGCGATCTGTTTCCATAGCGATTTACAGCCCTGGAGCTTAATGGAACAATTCTACTCTGCCCCGTAGTGTCTCTAAGAGTGAAGCTTCAACCAGACATCAGCAAGTTGAGGGAATGGCTTATTATTATTTCTCCTATCTTGTTACCTGCAGACCAAACAGCATGCTTTCACCAAAAAAGAAGGACTCGCCCAAGAGGCAGTTATAACATGGTTCGCAGAAAGTGATCTGCTTGCTGTTTGGGAAAAGAATTGTTTAGGTCTTTTTCAGTCTAATGAAAATTATGGTATTCGGATAGGTCTTACATTATCCTCTAATGGGAATTATCTGAGGGAGTAGCTGAAAATTACCTGGTACAATGACTTTAGCCTATTTTGTCTTATTAAGCTTAACAAATAAATGCAACAGGAGATAAATTCATCATGTGCTTCTGCGTCTGTGCCATTAGCTACATGACAATTAAGGAAACTATTCTGCTGGACCATAACCATCGAGGAAGCAAAAGAACATCTCAATCAACAGTCCATAGTCATAGGTAGTAACTGTGAATTTCTAGTAGCCAGAAACTACAAATTTACCGGGACTGCCCCCGTCATCTAAGCATCCATAATTCTTCATGACTTTTAAATAAAAGCCTCTTGAACAAAAGACAGTTATTAAGGTTATTTTTAAAGGAATTTTCCCAAGACAGGAAAGTCTCTGCAGAGGATTTGATATTCTACTGACTAGTAAGAATTATATACTTTCCCCTCTTCTAAATCCAGATAATGTCCATTTGCACATACCATCATGCTAGGTAAACAAGGGGATTGAAAAAGAGACAGAGTCTTAAGGAGGTGGAGAAACACAGTGACTGCAACCACGGGCTAAAATACCGCAAAAAAATGGTGAGGATGGCCCAGGACCAGGAAGTGTTATGTTCTGTAGTCAGAGGGTTGCTATGAATCGGAACTAACTTGATGGTACCTAGCAACAACAACAGTATGCCAGCTGGGACTCTAAAATGTATCTTTCTAATACAGCAGAGGAGCCCAAGCTCCTAACTGAAATTAGCTGAGCTCCTCATGGAAAGGTCACCGGTTCAAACCCACCAGCCACACCCTCTGTGGGCAAAAGATGAGACAGTTTACTACTGTAAAGGTTTATGACCTCAGAAATTCTATGGAGCATAGTATCAGGTGCGAGGAGTTACACAGAAATACAGATCTAGAAATATGCACGGGGTCCACTTAAAACTTTGAGTAAATGTCAAGTTGGGGAGGCAGAGGGTGAGATTCTAATAAAGCTAGATGGAGAACAACTTCTGGGCAACTGAGCAACATAAATGACAATTATGCAATTACACACATGGAAAACAGATGAATCAAATTGAAGATCTCTGTGCAAACACATGATAGAGAAGCATAATATCAGTAGTCAGAAAAGGCCAGAGTCCAACTGTAGAACAGACCATCATCAATACCGTAGCTCATATTCAAATCCAGACTAATGCTAAAGAAAATGAAAAGACGTTCATAACCAACAAAATACAACTGTGGCAGTCATGTGCTAATGTTAATTTTATAATTGAAATGTAAGGGTGGAGTCTGGCCTGTTAATCTGGAGAAAGCCATTGAGTAGCCAGTGAGGCCTCTATGTGGGCATGGCTTTCACCTGAGACTCCTGGGAAATCTCGTGAAGATGAGAAGCTATCTGCCCCAGTTGTTGGGAGTTAGTTTGAGAGATGATTAATCACAGACAAGTTGGCAGTGTCTGAGAAGCTGGAGGAGCCAGTGGAGAGACCACACAACTTTGCCCTGATGGAGCCGGATCTCTGTAGCTGTAGCAGCATGCTGTTGATGGACCTGAGCCCTGGAAGCGAGGAGTCATGGGGAGACCCCTGCCAACGCAAGAATTCTGCACCCACTGACCTGTGACTTCCTGAGTCGGACGCAGACTTTATAGACTGATTTCGGGCATATGGGTTAATATTGGACTTATGACTTTGCACTGGACTGGATTGGGATGCCTTCTTAGTGTCACATTTCTTTTGTATATAAACCCTTTCCTTATACCTATATGCATGTCTCTGAAATTTGTTCCTCTAGTCTACCCGGACTAACACATTATGGTACCGGGAGTGGGGTACTAGAGGAACAAATCATAAGATGGAAAGTAGAAGCTTGTTTGACTTGTGCCTTGTGGTATTGTTACTTCTTTGGCTAGACAGAAGTCAGATATGTCCTTGGAGTTTACTGAGTTATTTTCTGGAAACAATATGGGAAGTTAAAGTTTTGATTCTTTTGTTTGGAAGCTGTCCTTGGTTGTTCCTATATAAAATGGATATTGTTAATGTATATCTTGAGCTCAGGGGTGGGGACTGCCAATTGAGTGTCTCAGAGCCGAGATTCTGTTCAGGGACAATGGTTAAGAAGATCAGAATGCCAGACTGAAAGCAGGGATTTGTTTTGATGCCTTTTGAGATCTAATTCAATGTTTGCGTGTAAACAGTAGTTTAGATAAGGATAAAGATGAGCTTAATAAGTATTGACCTTCTGTTCTAAGAATTTAGTTTGATTTCTGATTATGCTGCTTATACTTTTTTTATGCCAGTTATTGTAAATGTAAGGATGCATAGAAATGTTTATTGGAAAGTCTGAAAAGAGTTTGCAAATCCAGTTACCTCAAGCCAAGCATTAACCTCTAGATCGTTAGGACTTAGCGTAATGACATCTCTGAAGTGATTAACCCCACCTTGAGCTAAAATGGGGTTAGACCACACCTGAAAAAACTTCTCTGAAGAAAGTAGCCCCACCCAGTCTTTGGGAATACTCAGGATACTTGTAGTCTGAGAGGTCAGACTGATCCATAAAGAAGAAAAGAGTCAATTTCCTTGGAAAATCCTGACTAGTGATTGTCTTCAAAAGCGAAGGAATCTGAAACCATAAAGATAACTCCTCTCTGGGTCTGAATGTTAAAGGAAACTTGTGGCAGCCTGAAATGCTTGTTATGTGACCACCCAGATTTACTGCTTGTCAGTGAAAGCAGGAGAAATGCGGCAATAAAGAGCCGGGTTGACTTTGGCCACTGACACCGGGGACTTGGTTCACAGGAAAAAGAGGAGATGAGAGCGGATTGACTGGTCTGAAGTTCATGACCTAGCATGGGAGAGCTAGGCCTGTTGAGAATTTGTTGGGTCCTTGGTCTAAAGGAAAGCGACCAATGGCCACCGTGGTGAGGCTAAGTGGAAAAGCCCACATTGAGTTGACCAGAACCCAACCAGAGGAAGAGAAGCGACTTGTTGACTTTATGGATGGCCTGTCCTGATTTGATTTTGCTAATGGACGCACACTTCATGAATTTCCAACTGGAATGAAGATTCTTCACTTGAAAGATATGATTGTTTCCTTAGAGCACTGGGTTGGTGTAAGTGGGCAATATAGAAATTAGATACCCAAAATGGGAGAATGAAGGCATGAGGTAGTTTGTCTTGCAAACTCTTATAGGTGGTAGAATATATATTCATAGGATTATGGGATCAAGGTGTAGATATATTGTAACTACAATTGTAAGGCACAGGATATCTTTTGTTTTGCTCACTAATAGAATGTTATTTTCAAACGATAGTGACACATGTTGACTTATATGTATTTTAGTTTTATCCTGTCAGATGTAAAAATTATTTTATTGTTTATTTGAGGGTTACATATGGTTACAGAGTTATGTGAAAGTATAAAATTAACAAGGGGTGGTCTGTGGCAGTCATGTGCTTATGTTAATTTTATAATCGAAATGTAGGGGTGGAGTCTGGCCTGTTAATCTGGAGATAGCCATTGAGTAGCCCATGAGGCCTCTGTGGGGGCATGGCTTTCACCTGAGACTGGGAAATCTCGCGGTATTTCCCTCGTGAAGATGAGAAGCTATCTTCCCTAGTTGTTGGAAGTTAGTTTCAGAGTTGATTAACAACAGGCAACACAGAATGGTGGTGGGTGGGAGGCTGGAGTAGCCGGTGGAGAGACCACACGGCTTTGCCCTGATGAAGACAGACCTCTGAAGCTGGAGTGGCATGCTGTTGATGGACCTGAGCCCTGGAAGTGAGGAGCCATGGGGAGACCCCTGCCAGTGCCAGAATTTTGAACCCACTGACTTGTGACTTCCTGACTGATTTCGGGCATAGGGGTTAATATTGGACTTATGACTTTGCACTGGACTGGATTGGGATGCCTTCTTAGTGTCACGTTTCTTTTGTATATAAACCCTTTCCTTATACCTATATGCATGTCTCTGAAATTTGTTCCTCTAGTCTACCCGGACTAACACAACAACTATGAGAACATACCATCTAAATTTAGAACTCGTCTCCAAATTAATTAGGCAAACTGAATACTAATGAAGACCATAAAAGTTGGGATGACATCAAGGACATCATACATAAAGAAATGAAAATGTCCTTAAAAAGATGAAACGGCTTGATACAATTGATGCATGGCTTTGTTATAAGAGCTGTAAGAGCCCCCAATACATTTTTTTTTTAATGGAAGAGAAAAAGGGATGGCAGAAGAGACTCAGTAACTTGATTTTGAACTTGTTGTCAGGTGCTGCTGAGTCAGCTCAAACTCGTAGAGAGCCTGTGTGCTGCAGAACTGAAGTCCTGCATCTTCCTCACGATTGTTGCTCTGCTTGAGCCCTGACTGTAGTCACTGTCTCAATCCTTCTTGTCAAGAGTATCTCTCTTTCTGGCTGACACTACTTTAGCAAGCAGGATGTTCTCTTCCAGGGACAGGTCCTTCTGCTGACAGGTCTACAGTCTGTACTTTAGATGTTATTTTCAAGATCGCTTGGCTTGTTCTTCTGGCCATCCATGGTACTCTTCACCAACATCCTAATTCTTTTTTTTTAAATCATTTTATTGATGGCTCATACAACACTTATCACAGTCCATACATCCATCCATTGTATGCAGGCCACATTTCTGCAGTTCTTGCCATCATCATTCTCAACACATTTGCTTCCTACTTAAGCCCTTGGTATTAGCTCATTTCCCCCCTCCTCGCTGCTCCCTCCTGCCTTATGAATCTT
Source organism: Nesogale talazaci (assembly GCA_004026705.1). NCBI lineage: Eukaryota > Metazoa > Chordata > Mammalia > Afrosoricida > Tenrecidae > Nesogale > Nesogale talazaci. Next base: position 4,508 of record PVJH01008143.1, on the reverse strand, counting down.
TGATAATTTATAAATGATTATTATTTTGTCATATCGTAAACTGTCCAATATCTCCCTTCATTCACTTTCCTGTTGTTAGTATCCCAGGGAGGAGGTTTTATGCAGATCCTTATAATCAGTTCCCCTTTCTACCCTACCTTCCCTCCACCCTGCAGGTATCACCACTATCACTACTCGTCCTGAAGGAATCCATCCATCCTGGATTCCCCGTGTTTCCGGTTCCTATCCGTACCAGTGTACAACCTCTGGTCTAGCCAGATTTGTAAGGTAGAATAGGGATCGTGATAGTGGTTGGGGGGTCGGAAGGGAGAGGAGGATTCATTGAAGAACTAGAGGAAAGTTGTATGTTTCATCATTGCTACACTGTACCCTGACTGGATCATCTCCTCCCCGCAACCCTTCAAATGGGCTTTGTGTGCCCAATCTGTAACCCCCTCATTTATAATGATAAAATTTTTAGTTCTTTGATGCCTGATACCCTATCCCTTTGACACCTTGTGATCACACATGCTGGTGTGCTTCTTCGGTGTGGGCTTTGTTGCTTCTAAGCTAGATAGCAGCTTGTCTTACTTTCAAACCTTTTAGACCCCAGGCGTTATATGTGGCTGTCATGTACTCATGTCAATTTCTGGATTGGGAATGTAGGGGTGGAGTCTAGCCTGTCAATCTGGGGATAACCAATGAGACCAATGTGTGGGCATGACTTTCTCCTAAAAATTCTAGGAAATCTCACAATATGTCCCCTATGGGCATGAGAAACATACAACTGAGTTCTTGGGAGACATTGCAGCTGACAACACAGGCGGTCTCCCTGTGAGACATCCTGGAAGAGAAGCCATATGGACTTACCCTGATGGAAACAGACCTCTGAAGCCACAAAAGTCACATGGAGACTCCCACCAGTTCTGAGATGCTTGAGAAGCCCCAGAGATGCCCCTGTCAGCACTAAGATGCTTCTACCACCACTGGATATACAAGACTCTACATCCACTGGCCTGCAATTGTCCTGGAGTCATTACATGTATTTTGTGAGTCTGAAGAGGAATTATGGATTGGTATCTGACATTTGGGCTAATGTTGAACTTATGGACTTGAACTGGACTAGGTTGAGATGCTTTCTCAGTGTCCCATTCCTCTTGTATATAAACCTCTTTCTTATGTACATATGCTAAAGTGACCAGACTTTAACTGGGACACCATTGACCAAGGTAGGGGTGGGGGTTCTTGATTAAAAATTTGGTCTATATGGAGCAAAAAAATTTTTCATAGAATGCACAAATGGTATTGTAATATATTTATTTTAATTTTAAAATGCCACAGAACATTGCTAAATTGTTAAAAAGCGGGACATTTGGTCACCTTAAATATGTGTGCTTATGAATTTATTTCTCTAGTCTACCTGGACTAACACACTATATATTTTGATAGCCAGGCACCATCAGCTTTCTTCACCACTTTTGTTTACGCACACGTTTATCTTTAGTGATCATGTAGGTAAGGTGAGCATCAGGGAATGCCAATTTATTAGAACAACATGTTCTTGCATTGATAAAGTACTTGAGTGGAGGCCCAATGTCCATCTGTTGCCCAATACTAGCAATATAAGTATATGCACATAGATCCATTTCCCCGTCATCACATGTAAATATATTTATCTATGTACATGCCTGTATTTAGATCTCTATAAATGCCCATTGCCTCCTATTTCCTTCCTCTATTTCCTTTTACTTTCCTCTTGTCCCACTATCATGCTCAGCCTTCATTTGAGCTTCAGTTATTTTTCTGGGTTTCCATTACCTTGCTCAATCCCTATCAGGCCTCTCACACCCACCTTGTCACTAATTTTGGATCACTTGTTCCCTTTCTCTGACCAACACCCTAATTCAAAAGCATCAGTTATTCTTTGGTCTTCTTCATTGACTGTCCAGTTTTCACATACATATAAAAGGATTGAAAATACCATGGCTTGTGTTAGGTGCACCTTAGTATTCAAAGTAACACAGTTTCTCTTAAACACATGAAACATGGGGCTGAGCCCCGGTGGCGTAAGTGGTTGAGTGTGGGACTGTGGCTTGTGGACTTGGCGGTTCAAATCCAGCGGCGGCTCTCAGGAACGGCACTGGGTCGCTCCCACGACCACCAGAGGCAGGGATGCCAAAAAAAAAAAAAATGAAACAGGCCTTGCGTAACAATTTGCCCAGTGCAATATGTCACTTAATTTCTTGACTACTATTCTCATGCACATTGATTCTGAATCCTAGTAAAATGCAATCCTTGGCTACTTCACTCGTTTCTCTGCTTATCCTGGTCTTGCTTCTGAGTCCAGTTGTGAGTTTCATTTTGGTACAATTACATTGAATTGTGATCCATACCGGAGGGGATACTTTATGATGTTCTTCAGTAAGTAGTTCAAGTGCTCTTTGTTTTCAGCACTAGAACATAGAATAGCTAAGTTTAAAGGGAAACACAATGGAGCAAAAAAAGCTGGAACAGAAGTTTTCAGTGGGTGCCCTGAGAAGAAAAGCTATTGTCTCGAAACTTGCAAAGACTTGGAGTTAGAAAGAAAAGAACACGTTCATCATTTTTTGTGCACAAAGAATTGAAGAAGCTGAAGCATTGAGTTGTGATATTGAAGGATTCTGTGGATAAAATTAGCAACAATGGGCTCAAGCATAGGAACGATTGTAATCGAGCAGAACCCGGCAGTGTATGTCTCCATCATGCATAGGGTCACTATGGGTTGAAACCAATGTGATGACACCCAACAACAACATGGACAAGGTATTAAATGATGGCAGAGTGAGGTGGAAGAAATGCATGGAATCCACGTTCCAAAAAGCATTGGCTGGCAATCAACCATTTAAGACAGTAACATATGATCGAGAACTGAAGGAAAAAGTACAAATTGCACTGAGAACATTGGTGAGAGTGTAGGTTCTGGAAATCGACAGACTACCTATTAGGATATTTCAACAGATATTGATATAATAATATTTTATAGCTCATTGATCTGAGCTACAAAATTTGGAAGACAGCTACCTGGCTAACCAATTGGAAGATATCCATATTCTTTTCCACTCCAAAAAAACGTAACCCAAAAAATGCAAAAATCACTGAGCAATCTGATTAATAATATGTGCAAGTCAAATTAATGAAAATAATTCACAAGTGATTGTATTAGTTCATCAGTAGAGAACTGCCAGAAATTGAAGCACAATTCAAAAGAAGACATCGAATGAGAGATCTTATCACTCACATTATCAAGTGGATCTTAGCTGAAAACAGACAATACTAAAAAGATGCTTACTTGTGTTTTTCTTAAATAATTTTATTGGGGGTTCTGACAGCTCTTATCACAATGCATATATCCATCCATTGTGTTAAGCACATTTGTACATATGTTGTCATCATCATTTTCAAAACACTTTCTTTTTACTTGAGAATGTAACATAGATGCGGCTCTTTTCCTCTCTGCCTCCCTCCCTTCCTCATGAACCCTGGATAATTTATAAGTCTTTTTTTTTCATGTCTTACACTGGCTGTTGTCGCCCTTCACCTACTTTTCTGTTTCCATCCCTCTGGGAGGGGGCTGTATGTTTTACTTGTGTTTTATTGAGTAGGAAAAAATTTTCATTGTATGGATTATAACAAACTATGGAAAACATTCAGAAGAAAGGGAGTCCCAGAACACTTAATTGTGCTTATGGGGAACCTGCACAAAGACCAAAAGGTAACCATTAGAACAGAACAAGAGAAAGCTATGTGGTTTAAAATCAGGAGAGGTATGTATCAGGATTGAATCCTTTCATCATATTTATTGAATGTAAATGTTGAGCAAATAATACAAGAAACTAGCCTATATGAAGAAGATCATGGCATCAGGATTGAAGAAAGCCTTATTAACAATAACACAATATTGCTTTTGGACTATACTTCATTGTAAAGAAAACAAAAACCAGCACAACTGAACCAATAAGCAACTCCCAATAACCAAACTTGTCAAGGATTTTATTTTATTTGGATTTATAATCAATGCTCATGGAGGTCACCATCAAGAAATCAAATTACAGATTGCATTGGGCAAATACAATGTGAAAGATATCCTTTAAATGTTAAAAAAGCAAAGATGTCACTTTGAAGACCAAGATATGCCTCACCAAAGCTATGTTATTTCTGATCATTTCATATAGATACAAAAACTATGTAAAGGTTTATTAACAATGAATAAAGAAGTCCAGGGAAAATATGATACATTTGAATTATGTTTTTGGCAAAAATATTGCATATTTCATGGTCTGGTAGAAGCAGGAACAAATCTTCAGTGGGAGAAGGGTTGCCAGAATGCTCCTGAGAAGTAAGGATGGCAAGCAAGACTTTGTCTCAAGTACTTTGGACATATTATCAAGAAGGACCAGTCTGTGCAGAAGGACATCCCGCTTGGCAAAGTATAGGGTCAGCAAAAGTGAATAAGACCCTCCACAAGATCGACTGACACAGTGGCTACAACA
>PVJH01008142.1:0-87480 GCA_004026705.1 Nesogale talazaci | reverse complement strand
GTACTGTGGCTGCATAATGGGCACAAGCTTAACAATTGGGAGGCTGGCATAGGCCAGGGCAGTGTTTCCTTCTGTGAGTCGGAGATGATTTGATGACACTGAGCAATGACAAAGCCCTTTGGAGGGGTGAGAGAGATCCGGGTATATGTTTAGTTCGGTGGAGTTTGAAGCTGGATGTGAAGTCTCTTCCCAATGATGTAAGAACGCACCCCATGCAAGGGAGAGACCTTGATTGCCGGGAGCTTCTGTAGGTGTAAGATAAATCACCCACAGACCCCTTCCTCAGCAGGGGAGAATGGTTCGTGTAGATTAAAGGAGGCAAATTGGAAGTTTCTGTACTAACTGACTCCTTGTTCAGCAGTCCAGATTGTACTGTTTGACATGTCACATTTCTGTGCCCTTCAGAAAATTGCAACTTTGACCAAACTTGAGATTTTATTTCTGATGATGTTAAATTGGATTTAGCAAATTAGCACAGGGTGTAAAATTAGAAATGGTTCATATGGGTCAAATTACAACAATTTTCTTTTTGAGATTGGGGAAATTCTCCCTGTACGTGAGTCTTGCAGGCTGTTGTTGTTGTTTTTTTCCATCTTTACAGAGATAGCAAGTTCAAAAAATAGGGTTTCATTTTCAAATAGTTATTTTATAACTCTTAGTCTCTAGTAGGGATGAGGAATTTTGGGGGGGCGGGTTAAGAGATCTTGATGCAGAAAACAAGCTACCAAGAACACTGTTAGAATAAGACAATATTTGGTTTTATGAGCTTATTCCAGAAAGGATCTATTTCTACTCCACTAGAGTACTATCAACTTTGAAGGATTAACATGATTTCTTTTTTTTTTGGAGGGGGGCATCACTGCTCTCAGTGGTGGGAGTAGGAGGCCCAGCCCCACTGCTGGAATTGAACCTCCGTCCCAGTGGGCCGCAGACCCGCGCACAACCACTGCACCACCGAGCCTCAGCCCTAACATGATTTTTTAAAAACAATAAATTTGAAATGTATGCTGCTCCTTTAAGGAAAGAACTCTAGCTTTTTATTCAAATATAAAAATCTTTCCTCACTGCCACATTAAAATTCTTTATACAATATTTTCTTTTAAAAAGATCATTTTATTGGGTCCTCATGCAACTCGTTTCACGATGAAAACATGCATCAATTGTATGCGGATCATATTTGCGCATTTGTTGGCATCATAAACATCCTCCTTCTACCTAGGCCCCCAGTACCAGCTCCCATATTCCCCCTCCCTCCCTTTTATCCCTCCCCCATGAATCCTTAACAATGTACAAATTGTCATTATTTTGTCATCATACACTTTCTGATGTGTCCCTTCACCCACTTCCCCATTGTCCATACCCCAAAGAGGCGGTCATATGTAGATCCCTGCAATAGGTTCCCCCTTTCTACTCCACCTTCCCTCCACCCTTCTGGTATCACCCCTCTCACCACTAGTTCTGACGGGATCATCTGTCCTGAATTCCCCATGTTTCCGGTTCCAGTGTACATCCCCTGGTCTAGCTGGCTTTGTAAGGTTGAATTGGGATCATGATAGTGGGTGGGAGGAAGCATTTGAGAACTAGAGGAAACTTACATATTGTTGCTACATTGTACCTTGACTGGCTCATCTCCTTCCTGGGACCCCACTGTAAGGGGATGTTGCTTCACCTATTGATAGGATTTGGGTCCCCAATCTGTACTCCCCCTCATTTTCTTTATATAATATTTTCAATGATTATCCTATATTTATGCAAAAATAGTATGAGTCAGAAGCAGCTTGATGGTCATGATTTGGGTTTGGGTTTTCTCAATGTTATTCGGATCCTCACTTTTTCATATGAAACCGAATATGTCCCTCCTCTGTAAAATCATTGAGTACCCAACAGAAAAACGGGCAAACCTTTTGTAATGGCTCTGAAGGGAATAACTGCAAATAAACATGAAAGGGAATGAACTACTGACACAACATGGATCAACCTCAAAACCGTTCTGCTAAATCAAAGAAGGCAGCCACAAAGAGTACCTACTGTATGATTCCATTCATGAAAGGTCTAGACAGGGCAAGTTTATCAAGACGGAGAACTAAGCAGTGATTGGGATGATGAGAGGGCGTGGGAGAACTTTCTGGTCAGATTTGTTGTAAAAGTGGATGATGAGAATGGTCACTCAATTCTATTTTTACAAAAATCCTTGACTTAGCATACTTCCATGGATTAAGTTTTGTGGTATGTCAATAATCGCTCCTTAAAACTTACAGGGAAAAAAGGTTTAACATTATTAATAGAAAACACATTTAAAATGCCTTTTTTACTTAGCAAAAAGAAAATGTATCCTATCCTGATAAAGGCGGAGGAAAATAAATACTTCTCACTAATTGGTAGGTACAAACCAAATGCAAACGCTTTGAAGTTAATTTTGGCAGACTTCAGCGTCTTCATACATGTGCACTTGATCCTAGAGGCAAAGTGTAAACAGAGAGAGAGGGGGGGGGGGGCTCATCTCTTTACTGCTTGCAATGGAGAAATTATATATAGCTGACTGTCTTTTAAAGCCAAAGAACTCACTGCCATCAGGTCAATTCTGATTCATGGGGATCTCATAGGCTAGGTAGCGCTGCCTCTGTGGATTTCCAAGACTCTAACTCCTTACGGGAGTACAAAGCCACATCTTTTTCCCAAGGAGCAGCTGGTGCTTTTTAACTACCCACCTTGTGGTTAAAAACCGATTCATCACTACTACCCTACGAGGGCCCTTAAATGTGTTATAATAGCCGAGAGACGATGGAATATTCATCTACTTAAACAATGCTATCCACGCACAGCCATTGAGTTGATCTTGACTCATTTTGACCTTATAGGACAGAGAACATAGCCCGAAGCCTTCCTAAGGCAGGCAGTCTTTTGGAAGCAGACTACCACACTTTTCTCCCACAAAGGAGCAGGTGATTTTGAACCACTGACCTTTTGGTTACCAACCAAGCAGTTGGATACTAAGAGTCCTTAACATGATGCAAGTGTATTCATGTAATGTCCAAAACATTCTTTAAAATAAGTGGTGATGGCAATGTATAGAATGAAAAATTTGTGTACATATTGTATTTTTACACAAAATGCTAGGAGGTTTTTGCAAAAACCCCTCTGGTGTAACTTTTCCTGCACAAAATATGTAAATTATATGCATGTGGTATTTACATGGGTGCAATATATCCAGAAAATAGGTATGCAAAAAAAAAAAAAAGGCTGGAAAATGATATAACATTAGTTATCACTGAGTGCTGGGATTATGGGCATTCCTTTTTATTGTTTGCATTTTCTAAAATTTTGAAGTAAATTGTGCTATAGTTTTGTAATTAAAAACAATAAATTTTTTTTCTTAGAAAGAAAATCTCCTTCACTGACTACTCATCCCTCAAAACTATAAGTATGGTCCCCATTTGATAGTAATAAAAATATTTTGGACCATCACACAATAGGAATTTTACTATGTATGTATTGATTGACAAAACTAACAGAAGGCTGCTGTAACTTCTGTACCATTTGTATATCACTTTGAATACACGATTATAGTACCCACTGACATTTGAATAAGGTTCAAGCTTATTTCCTTTATTCAGTAGTCCCCTGGCAATGTTTTGTTCACAATGCATTTCAAAGTATTTGAAAGTGAGTCCAAAGGGAGATTTAATGGCAAGGTAGAGCATTCCAGTCTAGGAACAGTTGATACAAACCTCTCTTTAAGGCATTTTCTCTGATTTCGGTGCTGTTCACATTCCTAATCTGTGTGCACTGGGGATTCACCAGGGACGCACTCCACATAGGAACCCTGACAATGAATTTGGGGGCTTCCACTATCATCCCCTTGGTATTGTTTCCTCCTCTGGGTCTGAGTGTTACTTTCTACAATCTTTGGATGACACATACTAGTATGCTTCTGTGTGGCTTTCCTTGATTCCGCAATGAGATGACTGTGTTTTGAGATAAGACTTTAAGTTCCCAGATGCCATGTTTCCTGAAAACCCGGCACTATCTGATTTCTTCACCACACTTCGCTATGGCACGCCTCTCTCCGCACATACGACAGACGCTAGTACATACGATCATTGTAGGAATGTCATTTTTTTTCTCTCTCTGTTCTTAGTCCCTGTTTTCTCTGTTTTTCTGTGTAGGGAAGCCAGGATTTATAAAAACTAACTAAAATAATAATTGTCCGGAGGCATGAAAGGGGGGATGGGATGGGAAGTCAACACCAATGGGTATGAAAAGAAAATGTTCCGAAATTGATTGTGGGGATAATTGCACAACCCTTTTTATTAGGACTGAACTATTGTGTGACACGTTCAGTATAGCTCAATAAAACCAATTGTTGAAAACAGGCTTCAAAACAGCTTTTTTTTTACAAAGCATCTGTTTACAAAATAACAACAAGGAAAGCTGAGCCTATAGCCTTCAGCTTGGTAGCCCAAGGTTCTCTTTATGACAATGACAGGACCTTTCTTTCTTCGTCACCATCCAGTTCATGGCCAACTACCTGTTCTTCTCAGCCTCGGGCCCTTTTGCCCATCTGCTTTTGTCTGTGCTGTGCCCGACTAGGAAGGTGCGCTCCACTTTGTTCCTTTGGCAAGCACACCATCCACCTCTTGACGATCACTCTTCGGACTGTGCTCCTGACTGTTGAAGTGCGAGTTCTTTTGTGCTTGCCAGCCCTGCAGCCCTGCTTTGGCACGGCATTTGCTGTCTTGTGTTTTAAACGAGTGTGTGTGTGTGTGTGTGTGTGTGTTTTCTTACCCCCCCAGCCCCCTCCCCCCACATCACTGCCCTGGTGGGAGTAGGAAGCCCAACCTTGCTCCTGGAGAGCTGTTGCTGGATTGGAACCGCCAACCCTGTGGGCTGCAGCCCCGCACACAACCACTGTGCCACCAGGGCTCTGTGTGTGTGTTTTGATAAGTTCCAGATCAGGAACTTTATTTTTATATCCACAGGACTTGCACATGCTGCAACAAAGGGATGGTTGTAATAAACCTCACTTGAACAGGGGCATTGAAATAGACCAGATGTTGCTCATACAGAACTGATAGTCTAAGTAGGCAGAAGATTCCCAAAACAAGCCAAACCCAGTGTTATTACGTCCATTTGACTCATAGTAACCCAAATAGTGTTTGTGAGGCTGTAAATCTTTAGTAGAGCAGATAGCCTCATCTTGCTACCATAGAGTGCCTTAGGGGTTTGAACCACTAACCTTGTAGTTAGCTAACCATCCCATGGTCAACCAACAGTACAACCAGGGCTCCATAGACATCTAATCTGTGATTACACCTGCAATAAAAACTTTCCTGACTCTCCCTGTGCAGCGTCACTGATAATACATTTCCTTGTAAAGGTACTGTGTTGTCACCTGGCAGAGTTTGCTTGTCTGGTTAGGTATTTATTTGTGTGGGAAGAAAAGGTAGTAGGTGAGACATGGAAGAACTTGTTCCTAAAGCTTGGCTATGAACTCACTGTTTGATGCACCAAGGACAATGGGAGAGGCTAGAATAATGATGGAATCCTTGTGTTGTAGTAACTCCGTTTGGAACTAAAAGGTCAGTGGTCTGAACTCACCCCAACATGCCTCGGAAGTAAGGCCTAATGAGACACTTCAGAAAAAAAATCAGCCTTGATGCTCAGTTGTGTGAGAGGTCTGGCACAAGAGTTGCCAAGAGTTTGATCTGCTGACAAGCGGTTAGGATGACATCAAAGTCCTGTACCCCTGTCTGTTCTGGCTGGGCAGCATCGCCTTATCGATCCTTAATTTCAGTGCTCAGAATATTACTTCTATGGATTTCTCATTCATGCTTGCTTCCTACAAGTTTTATTTTTTCCTACATTAGCTGGCAGATGAACATTAAGAAACATTTAGGAATAATTAGCATGGAAAAAACTCCATTTTATTTTCTGCGAAGGAAGAAAAGGCTCTTCTATTTCAGTCTTGCAAGCATTATTGACTGGTTGTGGTTGTTTTTAATACATAGCTTTATCCATATTGATGTTGCAAATACACACAGGAAAGCATACACCAAGCTTTTCTGCACGTGCCATTTAGTGACATTGCTTGCATTTTTCAAGGAGTTTGACCATACCTTCCTTCAGTTTGGAATTGTCCCTCCCGAATTAACAATTTCACTGCTCCAAGCAATGAGTTTTCTGTTTTTTGTTTTGTTTTGTTTGTGAGGGAGGTGGAGTGGGTCGGAGGAGGGTGGGGATGTGTATCAAATTGCTTTTGTGAGCTTGAGCCAAATAAATAGATCATTAAAGAGCATAATACTCAAGGCATATATGTGTTATTAGCTAAACTATCTGATTTTAGTAAGACTTCAAAGTCACTGTCATCCTTATTCTGGATTCTAATACATTTTTTGGATTTAATGCTCAATGATTATCCCAATGCAATAGTCTTACTAGGGGAGATGAAAGAATTAACCTCTTGTTAATCAAAGCACCAGGCGTAGGACTTGCACATGTCTGCAACAGAGAGGGGTTGTAACGTAGCATAGTTTGGGATTTGGTTTGTTGAAATGTAATTTGTTAAAAGGGACTCAGGAAATAACAGCTGCCTCCCTTGAAGTTAAAAAGTTCTTTAAAATTTAAATCAGTAAGAATGGTCTTATTTCTGAGGCAAGCAAGGCCATTTAGATAATTAGAGAGCTTAAAACCTTAGGGGATACCAGTCTGATAGCCCCTGGAAAAAGGCAGACATCAGTTGATGATCTAATAATCCCTAGGGGTAATGTTGACTAATTCCTCTGACCCTTGCTCCCATTGTCCCTTTATTTAAAGGTTCTCTGATCATTGTAAAACTTGTCAGTTATCTCCTGGATCTGTTACAGAGTCTGTTACTTCCCCTACCCCAACCTACCACTAAGTTGGAGGTATATGACTTGTTGGATTTTTACTGAATCTTGAAAGCAATTATAGAGGAAGCAAATCCCACTGTTCCCTTCTGTCAGCACTTGCGGAAATAAACTTGGAATTTCCTTCTGTCTTTCGTTGTCCAGTGATGGTTCTCCTGGACCCCTTTGTCAGCCAACAAAAGTCTAAGGCAGCGGTTCTCAACCTGTGGGTCACAACCCCTTTGGAAGTTGAACGAACCTTTCACAGAGGTCCCAAAGGCCATTGGAAAACACATATTTCCTATGGTCTTAGAAACCACCACTCTATCCATCTCCAGGTGGGTCTGCCCACATGCTGATGTGCCCATATATGAGTATCCAGTGTGAAGACTGTTACCCATGCGACACCATGCTTCAACATAAAACTTCATTTATTTGTAATTAGAAATAAATATTTCCCAATCTGTAATTGCATACTGTTTTTATGATTAATCGCTATGCTTTCATTATGTTTAATCTGTAACAATGAAAATGCATCCTGCATATCAGATATTTACATGATGATTCATAACAGGTGCAAAATTACAGTTATGAATTAGCAACAAAAGTAATTTTATGGTTGGGGGTCATCACCATATGAGGAACTGGCACAGTGTTGTAACAATGGCCTCAAGCAAAGGAACGATTGTGAGGATGTCGCAGGACTGGGTAGTGTTGTGCTCTGTTGTGCACAGGGTCATTATAAGTCAGAACCAAATTGATGACACCTAACAACAAGGAGGGAGCTTTGAGAAGTTTATTCAAAACTCAATCATCTTGAATACTATTTCCCCACAAATTTTTTGAAGCATACTTACATTTGATTTACAGTTCATATTTTAAATATTGCTGAAGTGCCGTAGGGAAGAAGATGGGCTTTCTTATTTCTAAAGAGTTCCAGTCTCAGAAAATGACGTGGGCAGTTCTGCCCTGTTCCACAGGCTCACTCTGAGTCAGCATGGACTGGAAACCATGACTGCAGGCAGATCGGATGGATCGAAGGATCTAGAAACTTTGGGACACAGATTACAGTATAATAGATTTTTAAAAGAACAGAAATATGGTAAAGCATTCACACAGTTTATTCTAACAAGAAATAAACAAAAACCCTGCTTCTATAAAAGCCAGGAGCCCTGGTGTGTAGCAGATGCTAACTGCACCCAAAGGCCAGCAGTTCTAAAGAACCAGTGCTCCCTCGAGACCCAAGGGGCAGTTCTGTCTCATTGGGTCCCTGTGGGTCTGACGCGACTCGATGGGAATGGGGGATTTTGTTGGTTATACCTGTTGTTAGAAAGGGAGGAAGGGAGGGAAGAAAAGAAAACCAGAGAATTTGGGAAAGCATAAGGAAAAAGCAAACCTAGTTCCAGTCACATGCACCATGTCACGTCCAGAAGAAAAAAAACAAGTTGAAACATGAGTCCTTAAACAAAATATTTTCCAAATTAGTTGGTATGTATTTTTTACATTTTAAATGACTGCATACTAATTTGTCATTTCTTCATCCAACCCCCTCTTGTTGGATATTTTTTCCCCAGCATAATTATGAATACTATGATTGGGGTTTGTAAACATCCTCACACACATATTTTTACTCTAACCACTTAGATGTAGAATGTCTGGGTCAAAATCTAGACATCTGACTACAGCTTTTTTGGTGGGTGCTCTGGTGGTGCAGGGGTCCAGGTGCTAACTGAAAGGTTGGCTTTTTGATCCCACCAGCTGTCCACTCCATTTGAGGTCCACGTGACGATCTCCTCCCAGAAAAATGTGCAGCCTTGGGATCCCAAGGAGACAGTTCTGCTGTGTCCCATCACCTGTGCCTATGAACCAGAGTTCACGGGTTGGCAGAGGATTGTCTTTGGATAAAATGACCAAGAGGTCACCATCATGATCATCGTCCTCCCCTTTGTCCTACCCCTTCATTAAGGAGCCCATGGGCTAAGTCTGAACCAGGACAAAGACAGGACAAAGTCAAGGCCACTTCATGGGGGTGAGGGAGACCATTCGTCCGAAGGGTGTTCCCCACACTGTCTTCTTGACCATTATATTAATTGTTACTTCCACCCTCAGTGAACGTGCCCATTTCCCTTTACCCTATAAAAAACGGTATCACATCGTTTCAGCTTGTACTTCTGTGACTACACTTGAGATTGGTTTCTTTTTGACCTTTACTGGTCATTTTGCGATTTCCTTTCATTGTTTCTTGTACAAAGGCCTCGTCTAAATCATGTCAGACAGCCCTGCTTTTCTGGACCCTGATTTGAAATCTCAGTGAATGTGTACTCTTGTTTGTGTAAGTCCTTTGTAAGTACTTCTCTTGCTTCCTTGGCGCCTGTGGCTTTTTGCCTAGCAGGTGGGGCTAATCAGATTTTGTCTGCTGCAGAAATTGTTTTAGTTAAACTAGTTAGCCCCAGGGCATTTTCTGAGAACAAAGGCAAGATCTGGAGAGATTCTAGTGGTTCTCGCCCCACAACAACTCCACTAACGCCAGGCTTCCCCCGAGAAGCCAAACCACCTTGCCACGACTCTCCCAGCTATCCGTTCATCTCTCTTACTGGCAGAGCTTTGATGGTGAGTTCATATTCCTAACCCTACGTGGTGCAGCATTCAGAAACGACTGATTGCTTGACTAAAAATTTTTCTCAGAGAATCCTAAATCTACTGTAATAAATCAAACTACCAAGGAAAAGAAGTAATTGTGACTAGAGAGGAAATTGCATGAAAAAGTTGTAGATTCGATGACATGAAAACATAAAAGTACAGAAACTCAAAATAAATCATAAGATCAACTCAAAAGCCGATGGGGGAAATATCTGCTGTGACTATTACATATCAATCGGGAAATAAAGGGCAAAAATAGAAGATTCCAGTAGAAAAATGAAGAAAGATCATGAAACAGACAATTTCCAAAGAAGGATGTGTGAATGACTAATAGCCATACCATAATAAAGAAAATCCCTTTTCTAACAATCAATCTTATCAGAAAGGGGTCCCGGGGGTGCTTTGGGCTAAGCATTTGGGCTGCTAACCAAAAGGTCCACTCTTCAAACCCACTAGCCACTCCTCAGGCGACAGAGAGGTTGTCTGTTTCTGTGAACATGTGCAGACTCAAAAACCCTATATTCGGTCCCTATGACTTGAGATGCAGCTGGTGGCAGTGGGGTTTGGCTTGGGGAATGTTATCAAAAATAAATGCATGACTTCATCAGGGTATTCACCGCTGATGAAGGTGCAATGAGATCACTCCGTCAAGCTTTGGCTCCGGGTCTTCAAAATCAAAATCAAGGGTTTTTGTTTTAATGCAAAGCTCAGCACTGAGTCTGTTTCTCTTTCTGTATTTGAGGTCTATTGATTTTACATTGATAATCCATTACAAACATTCTCATTGCCATTCAAACATTGAAGAGTGGTCGGAGTACAAAGAACAGAAAACCATGATGGTAAATAGTGCATTATTATTCTAGTACAAGGAGATAAAATGCATTTTATTGGGAAGGTGTGATCCATCTGTACTCTGTGAACGCTTCATCTCAGTCATCCACGCCATCAATCAAAGCCTCGTCATGATAACAGAGACTTATATAATCGTTGTTAGGTACCAGAGAGTTGGTTCTGAGTCACAGCAGATGTATGTACAAGAGCATGAAACACACTAGGTCCTGTGCCAGCCACACCATCATTTTAGGTTCAATCCTTTTTTGCAGTATGCAGATACTCTGTCAGTCCACCTCACCGAGTGTCTTTTCTGCTGGCCCTCCATTAAATCAAGCACGATGACTTTTTTATGAGGACCCATCTCTCCTAATGACATGTCTAAAGCAGTTGAGATGAAATTCCACCATGCTTACTGATAAAGAACATCTGGCTGGGCTTCAGCCACGGCAGCTTTGTTTGTTCTTCTGCAAGTCCATGGTCTATGCCATCTTCTCTCCCAACACCATCATTCGAAGGCATCTTCTTCCTTCGTCTCCCTCCTGTTGCCTGCACGTGAAAATCCAAACCCTGGGAAACACGTTAATTCTGACTCATAGTGTCCCTTCCTGGGGTTTCAGAAGTTGTAAGTCTTGAAGGGAGCAGGTGACCTCATCTTTCTTTTGCCAGGGTGACTGGTGGGTTTGAACTGCTGACCTTGTGGCTAGCAGCCCAGTACTTACCCAACAGCACCACAGGAAGCAATGGAAAATTCCATGGTTGTGGCTGAGCCCCGGTGGCGTCATGGTTGTGTGCGGGACTGCAGCCCACAAGGCTAGCGGTTCAAATCCAGCAGCAGCTCTCCAGGAGCAAGGCTGAGCCTCCCACTCCCACCAGGGGACAGTGATGCCCCCCAGAAAAAAAAAAGAAGAAAAAAAATTCCATCGTTGTGTTTAGACACAACTCAGTCCTCAAAGTGGCATCTTTCCTTTTTTAAATTTAACGATTAAATGAGTTGTATTATTTATCCTGCTTTTCCTTGTGCTATTGAGACCACTTCTGGTTGGAGTATTAGTTTCCCAGAGACCCACCGAGAATAATGGAAGGAATCAGATGACCTGTAACTATAAGATGGGAGTTCAAGCTGACCAGCCCACAGTGCCACCAGGGCTCATAGGATATGTGCTTATATATAATATGAGGTGACACAATGCATAATATATAAATATGTAATTGTATATTATAGTATATGATACAATATGAACAATAGTAAAGTGGTGTTCTCAAACATTTCCTTTGCTTTAAAAAAAATCTGTCAGTGTATTCTTCCTGAAATTTTTTTTGTCACCAATTGGAGGGTTCAACCTCTTCTTTATGGATTGTACCCCCCCCTTCTTTCATCTTTTTTTCCACAATGATTTTATTCGGGTCTCTTACAGCTCTTATAACATTCAATGCATCATTGGTATCAGGCATATTTGTACACATGTTGCCATTTTCCTTTCCAAATATTTTCTACTTGAGTCCTTGGGATGAGCTCCTCTTTCCCCCTCCTTTTAAAAACTTTTTATAGAACATTTTATTGGGGGCTCATACAACTCCCATCATGATCCATACATACATCAATTGTATGCAATGCACATTTGCACACTTATTGTCATCGTCACTCTCAAAACATCCTCTACTTAGGCCGCCAGTACCAGCTCCCCATATTTCCCTTCCCTCCTCCTCCCCTATGTCTTCCTGAAATTTTAATAGAAATTTTTATCATAAGTCCAGGCCTCAAAACAGACAAATCAAAGCCATAAGAAGTCCATTTTAGGATTCTCTAAAAAGAAGTCTTTTGCATGCCCATCACAAAGCACAATAAAATGTTTGCAAGTGCAGAGTGCGTGTCACAAAGTGCTGGTCTGGCTTCAGAGTCGTTCTTGTCCTTTCATGCAGGGACAGATGTCAGTGGCTGTTGAACTGGGACCTTAAATTGCATCTGATGGGATAATGGACCAGATTCTCCTCTGCTGTCTACACACACACACACACACACACCACTGACAACAACAGTAAGAGTTGCTCAGAAAGAAGGAAGCAGAATTTGGGTTCCATTCATGCTACATTCAGTCTGATTTTTTTTTTTTTAAGAAAATAGTTCAGTTAATATCTCATGAAGAGCAAACCAGCTAGTGGATTTGGAAGTTTTCTTTGAAATGTGTATGAAGTCATTCCAGACTCCTTCAGTGGTTTCTCCGACTGTAAGTAATAACCAAAGCGATTTGTCTATATTGGGTCCAAGACCTTCTGAGGCAGTGGGGGATTGACAGTCCTGCCCTGTGCTGGGTTTCCCTCTGTGATTGATGAGGGCGTCGTTTCTGTCTGCAGGGGCCTTTTCTCGTTTTTTTCACCTTGCATCTGCATGGCCCTGCAAGATGAGTCAAAAGTTCCATACCTGTTTTCCACATGGGGAAGCTGGCAACCCAGAAAGGTTAGGCACATTTCCTGCTCCTACAACGAGGAACTCTGAGCTTTCCGTGGTTATGGAAATCTAGTCAAAATGGAAATGAAACTTCTGCTTCCTTTGGTTATCTTTTCTGTGGGTTGAAAAGGCGAACCTTTCCAAGTCAGCAGTTCCTCGGAGGTTATTTTTGTTTTTTTTTAAGCACATGTAAATCCGGAATCTCCTGTAAATGGAAATCCTTTTCTTCAGACCTGTCTGTCCTCACTCTATACAGACACAGCCCTCCACGGACTCGGAGCTAATTGTTGTCACAAATATTATAGAAAGAGTTTAGAGACCCATCCATTTAACTGTGGCTCTGGAATATGTTGCCTCTGAAACCACCCTTTCATATTTGGGGGTTCTTTTTTTTTAAATAAAGCAAATTCAACATACTTATCTTGAGTGTGGTCTTATTTGAGTCCTAGGGGGTTTGGATCATCTGAATTGAAGGGTAAAAAGCACATTTAATCTTGACTAAGGAGAAAATATGAACAGGAGGTTGTTGGTTTTGTGAGGTTTTCATTTTTCCCGTGGGGGAATAAAATGAAAAAGAGTGATAATTCTATTTTTATGTGCACAACAAAACTAGAAGAATCTTAGGACATTTCAGCCTCCAGATCTCACAGATAAAAAATTGAATTTGGATAAGTTGTGATGTGCCTTGGAACTGCTTTCTTATCTATTCACATAAATTTATCTTGTGGGGTTTTCTTTTGTTTGTTTTTTTTTTTTTTTTAGTTGATGTGTGACATTTGATAAGGATGTATCTTAATTTAGCCATTTTCCTCTGAGGAATATTTAAGTATTTCCTCTTTTTTTTTTTTACTGTTTTAGAAAAAGCTGCAATAAATAACCTTGATATGTATCTTTGTTCAATGTGTATTTTTCCAAAGCAAATACCCAGAATGAAATAAAATTTTGATATAGTTTTATGTGACTGCACCTCTTAGCCATCACTGGATATGATCAATCTTTTTATTTAAGTCTTCTAATAAGTTTTAGTTTTTTCTTTGTACTTCTTTAATCACTCTGATTTTCCTTTTGTGTATTATGAAATGTACTGGAGTGGTTTTCAATCATTCATATGAGAAGCTGTATAATCCAAACTGCAAAGGAAATGGCTTCCAGTTGACCAGCCCAGACCCCAATAAACCACTTTGAACGCTATTATCAGACCAACTACTGTTAAAGATAACTCACACATTCATTTGAAGATTTAACTTACAGACTTGTAAGCATCTAAGGGCCAAGATAATTGTGTTCTGTCTCAAACACTAGTCTCTACCTTTTTAATCTAGATTCTATAATCAATTACAATGGCTACAGAGAACTCGCAAACAATCGTCATGATTAAAGGATTTACAAAGGAAGTTAACAGGTTACAATGCAAGTGAGGAATGCTTAGGATGCAGTTGTTCATCAGGACACGTTACAAAGTTCCTTCAGGGCTGCTAACACGCCCAAAGAGCATGTCACCCAGCTGTAAGCCTCAAGCTGAAGGCATTCAGCTAAGCTCCATAGATCAGGAAACCCAGCTCCCCAAAATAAGTGCCCAGAGGCACCCCAATCCAGCAAACCTCAACCCAAAGGCACTCATTCTGTGAGTAAGTGAGGGCGTGGATGAAGCTCCACTTCTGTGGGTCAGAAAACCCGGTGCCCATAATTATGTGTCGAGAGGCGTCCCATTCCATGTCAGTCTCCATTTCCAAAGCATTCGGCTTTATTTACTCTGTGGTCTGGGAAGTCCGCCACTCTGTTTCATGCTCTGGATCCTGGTTCTGCTGCTCCTTCTCTGATGCCATAGCTGTCTTTTGGGACCAAGAGGTTCCCTGGGCAAGGATCTGAGTCCAGAAGATACACTCCACTCCTGGTTCTTGCTGGCAGTGACATCTACTCTCCTGCACCCCAGAAGGTTCATTCTCCACCCAGTAAGATGGCATTCCAATGAGTCACAATTGCAGATGAATCTTACGCGCATCCTCTCCCACCTTCTTATCAGACCCAGGCAGATATGGCCATTTTGTGGGAATTAGACTTTGGTTAGCGGTACCACGTGCAACAATCCACTGCCCCTGCCCCTGCAGATACTCTTTTGATGTATGGACCTTTAAAGAAAGTTTAAAGTATAGTTTTGCATTGGGAGATTTTTCTTTGCCTCTAATGTTCACAGCAGGCACTAGACTACCCCCCACTCCAGCCCCACATACACAGTCAAAATGTGACCCAAACATTTGGATTTTATTGTGTCCCCTCACCCACCAAGATCCCATCAAAATATTTCCTCACAGTGAGCTGTTGCTGGTTTTGGTAGTGGGAACTTTGGCAGCAAAATAAAGTGTATCATTGAAATAATGTTGAATTGACTGATGTATTATGTATAGATTTATAAAACTAAAAATAGTGAGACTAGGAAAAACATATCTCAATAATCTACTAAATCAAATAATACTGCTACAAGGTCATAGAAACCTTCATGAAACAAAAATATCAAACTGTGAAGCTGCTGTTTCTAATGCCGTGACCCTTTAATATAGTTCTTCATGTTGTGGTGACTCCCCAGCCACAATATTATTTTCATTGCTACTTCGTAACTGCAATTTTTCTACTGTTAGAAATCATAATGTCAATATCTGATATGCAGATTGTTACAAATTGAACATAATTAAACATAGTGAAAGCATAGTGAGTAATCACAAAACAATAATTGTATATTGTGAAAAATGTATGTGATTTCCAATGGTCTTAGGCAATCCTGTGAAAGGGTCATTTGACCCCCAAAGGGGCCACCAACCGCAGGTTGAAAACCTCTGGTCCAGACATTTCTAAAGGCATTGTATCTGCCTCCCACCTTGCAAAAAAAAAAAAAAAAGTTGAATCAAAACATGCTCTTACCGTGCCCTGAAGACTTTTGCTTTCTGTAATGTATGCCACATTCAAATGGCCACGGTGGCATGCGTGAGGAACAAAGACGAGCCTTTGCCCTCCCATAAAGAGGCGCAATCTCAGAAATCCACAGGGGCACTCCTGCACAGTCCTGTGGGCTCACTGCGTGCCCGGCAGTGTTTGGGTCTGGGTCTCAGGGATTCAAATGGTGTTCTTCTTCAATGCCTTTGCCGTTTGAGAAGCAAAAAAGCCCAAAGTTTGAAGAAACCAGATAACAGCTGTAGGGAAGATGGCTCAGGTTTCTCAACAGAATTCTCATAAGACATTTTTCATTATTTTTTATTCATTAACCTTCAGAGCTGACCTCTCTGCCTTGAACTGACCTGGCAGATCTCCTGGAAGCCACTGTTTTGATTCAACCTTTTTTTTTTTGGCAAGGTGGGGTGGGAGGGACAAAGGCTCTTAACACAGCTTGGGAGAGTGTATTACTGAGAGAGCTTGTCTGCAACCACCCACTGATCACAGAGACTGCTTAAGCACGTGGACACAATAATAATCAGGACAATTCCATGCATGCATACACTAGAACTACCATAATGATACTTTGTAATTTGTTCTCATATATACATACACCGTTTGCTCCAGGAAGGCACTTCAAGTTCCGTTTTCTCATCATGCTTAGAATTTTCCAGGGTTTGTTTTGTTTTGCTTTGCTTTATGGAATAGTACCTAGCTGACTTAATCTGTCATCCACCCAATCTGTCTTCCTGCGTCTCAGAATGTTTCTCGAGATGGCACTCCAGGCAGTCACCCCCAATGGATCAGTATTGGCACACAAGCTTGAGCCTGTCTGCCATTTTGAGTCCAGGCCACGGTTAGTCAGTGTCCAGGGTGGGGGTGAGGAGCATTTCGGCCTGAGTATACATATGATGTCTCTATACATGTGGTCTGACTACCATGGAAAATAGGATGCACCTCTGTGAGGAAGTAGGTTCTTCCTTTTTCCATTAAAGTTCAGAATTGGCCAGAGACTTCACATTTTCTCTGTAAGGGCAATGTCAGTGATCTAGTTTTATATCAAGGATTCAAAGAAGCCCCAAGACTATGGCCTTTGGGTTTCCCGTCCCCATGGCTCATTTTTCAGCCAAACAGTAGGCCGCTCTGTAAGGGGCCTAATCACACGAGTGGAGCCCACACATCTTAGAGGAGTCAACCATGTGTTGAAAAGGGCAGCCTTCACCCAAGGACCACATGCAGAGTGTTTAGGCAGGAAGGAGCACTGCGACCAGGAAACACAGGGAGGAAGGAAGGGTACATTGAGGGGCGTGCAGTGGATGAGTTCCAAAAAACTACGTATGAACTGTTAAACAGAAAGCCTGTAGTCTGCTCTGTGTACCTTCAGCCAATTCACCACGCTAAAAAAAAAAAGGAAGAAGGAGAAACTCCAGTAGAAAACATTTTGGAAATGAAGATGGCAACGTAGGTACAAATGATACATGCTTGATACAAATGATGCATGGAATGTGATAAGAGCTGGCAGAGCCGCCAATAAAATCATTAACAAAATAGAATTCATGTGAGTTTAGTGAAGATATGGTAATGATGCTGGGATCATTCGGGAAAAAAGCGTGAAGATAGTTGCACAACTTCAAGAGAGGGCCATCAATGTCACCAAGGTACTACTGCACTCACTCACTGTCTGCTGTGCAGTCGTTTCTGAGTCAGAGCCACCCTCGAGGACTCCGTGGAATCGCCCTTGGGGTTTCAGAGGCTGGGAATCTCTCTGGGAGCAGGAGGTCGCGTCGTGCTCCTGTGGAGTGCCTGACGGTTTCTACTCCTGTGAGCAACCCCGCCGGGAAACCGTTACAGCACCAGGGATCACTCACTGCAGTGGACGTGTGGGGAGGGATGAAATACAGGTGAGCTAGTGTGTGTGTTCATAGACTACATTTTTAATCAAGCACTCGGAGACTGTGGCTGAAGGGAGGTGCAGCAGATGCATTTGGTGGGTGTTGTAGGTACTCGTGAATCTCAAAGCAGGTGACTTCTGTAACTCTGCCGAGAGACTTGCTGTGGCTGCTAGGCTCAATGGGTTATGCAGAGAGCAGGTCAGAAGCGCTGTGTGCTTCATGCCTTCAGGAGCAGAACTCAACATGGAAAACATGAGAATCCAGGAAATAACTTTCCAAGGGTACTCCGGCATCTCCCGGGGAATTCCCTGTTGCCCCAATGTAACTTGCTGCTTAATGGAATCTCTCTAGGAATCTCTCTAGAACCTTCTCTGTCTCATGTCCCCACTCCCCTACTGAGACCCTTTCCACATAATCTCCTCACACTCCACCTTTGCCTCAGAATCTACTACTGGATTTGCCACCCTAAATCGAGAGAGGGCACCGCCTTTGCAGTGGGTGAGGACAGATCTGTTAGAGAACAGATACTCCCTAGCAAGCCTATTCAGGCTACCTGGAAATGAAAAGAAAAGGATTCCAAGTCTTCCCTGAGTAAAGGCCGAAAGAAGACCGTGGGGCATGCTGTTGTTAGGTGCTGTTGACTTGGTGCCAGCTCAGCCATCCTGAACAAAACGCCACCCGGTCTTGTGCCACCTACACAATCGTTCTTCCCTTTAAGCCCATTGTGGCAGTCTCTGTGGCAGTCGTCTGCAGAGGGCCTTCCTCTTTCTTGACAACCCTCCACTCTACCAACCCAGCATGGTGTCCTTCTCCAGTGCCTGGCATCTCCTGGTAATGCATTCAACATACATGAAACACGTCTGGCCATCCTTGCTTCCAAGGAGAATCTTGGCCGTACTTCTTCCAAGACAGATTTGCTGATTTGTTCTTTTGGAAGTGCATGGTGCCTTCAATAATCTGCGCACGCACCCAACGCAATGACTCTTCTTCGTGTCCCTGGGCCAGTGTCAACTTTCACACACCTATCAGGTGACTGAAAATATGGCCAAGACGGTTTTACGCAGTACTCAATGTAATGCATCATTCAATCTTTCTCTCTTTTTAAAAGAAATTTTGCATTTTATTATTATTGCTTTTAAGCACTTTACTAGGGGCTCTTATAATAATCCACACATCAATTGTATCCATCACATTTGTACATATGTGGCCATCAACATTTTCTTTTTTCTTTTTAAAAATAATTTTATTGGGGGCTCTTACAGCTCTTATCACAATCCACCCATACACACATACATTGTGTCAAGCACATTTGTACATATGTTGCCATCATAATTTTCTTTCTTTTGGGAGGGGCATCACTGCCCTCTGGTGGTCGTGGGAGCTACCTAGCCTTGCTCCCGGAGAGCTGCTGTTGGATTTGAACTGCCAAGCCAATGGACCGCAGTCCCGTACTCAACCACTATACCACGGGGCTCAGGCCTGCCATCATAATTTTCAAAGCACTTTATTTCTACTTCAGCCCTTGGTATCAGCTCCTCTTATTTTCCCTCCCTCCTTCCCCCTCCCACCCTCGTGAACCCTTGCTAACGTATAAATCATTGCTATTTTCATATCTTATACCACCCACTTTCTCCCTTCACCAACATTTCTGTTGTTAGTCCCCCTGGGGGAGGGGCGTTATACATTTATCATTGTGATCAGTTCCCCTTTTCTCCTCCCCACCTTCCCCGTACCCTCCTGGTATCACTACTTCTATTACTATTTGTGAGGGATTTATGTGTTTCCATGTGTCTTGAGCTCTTATCTGTACCCATGTACATGATCAGGTCTAGCCGGATTTGTAAGGTAGAACTGGGTCATGATAGTGGAGGAGAGAAAGCATCTAGACAAAGAACTTGAGAAACTAGAGAGAAAGAACTAGAGAAATATTGTGTGTTTCATCAGTGCTATACTGGACCCTGGTTGACTTGTTCCTTCTTTATGACCCCTTTTATGAGTGGATGTCCAATTGTCTATGGATGAGCCTTGGGTCGCTACTTGGACCCTCCTTGTGCACATCATTATGATTGCTTCCTTTGGATCTTCTGGTGCCTGATACCTGATCCTGTCGACACCTCATGACCACACAGGCTGGTATCTTTCATCCATGTGGGTTTTGTTGCTTTTCTGTTATATGGCTGCTTGTTTAAGTCTCTAATACCCCAGACTTTATATGTTTTAATAACTGGGAACCATGAGCTTTCTTCACATTTGCCTTTGTATCCATTTTGTCTTCAGTGATCGTGTTGAACAGTTGAGCATCATAGAACATCAGGTTATTAAAAGAAAGTGTTTTTGAACTGAAAGAGGGTTTGAGTGGAGGCCCAATGTCCATCTGATACTTTAATACTTAACATAAACATATATACATAGACCTATATCCCTTTCATGATATATTAATACATTTACATATATACATGCCTATATTTATACCTCTACAAATGTCTTTTGCCTCCTAATTCTTCCCTCTATTTCCTTTTGCTTTCCTCCTGTCCCACTATCATGTTCTACCTTCTGTTTAATCTCTTAACTGCTGCTTTCATGAGCATTGATTGTCAATCCAAGCAAGTTGAAATCCTTGACAATCTCAATCTGTTCTTATATCACAATATTACCTGCTGGTTCAGTTGTGAGGATTTTGGTTTTCTTTACATTAAGTTATAATCCATACTGAGGGCTTTAATACTTAATCTTTACCAGCATATGCCTCAAGTCCTCCTCACTTTCAGAAAGCAAGACTGTGCCATCTTGATGCCACATGGTTCTTCATATACCCAACATCTCTGATTATTTGGTCAGTATACATACTGAATAATTAACTGACACACATTTTTCTTGATTTTGAAACATACAATATTTCCCTGTAGTATTCTCCAAACTGTCGCTTGATCCATGAAAAGTTCTGAATGAGCACAATAAAGTATTCTGAAATTTCCATTCTTCTCAAGGCTAACCATAGTGTGTTATGGTCTAGACACTTGAATGTCTTTACATAGTCAATGAAATACAAGCAAACATCTTTCTCCATTCTCTGCTTTGAGCCAACATCCATCTGATAGCAACAATGACATCCTTGTTCCAAGTCCTCTTCTGAACCTGCTCTGAGCCTCTGGCAGCTCTCTGTCAAGGTACCACGGCAACTATTTTTGAATGATCTTCAGTAAATTTTTACTTGCATGTGATATCATTGATACTATTCTATAATTTGAACCTTCTGTTCAATACCTTCCTTTCAAACGTTGGACCAGTAGCTGTCCTCCAAATTTGGGGGTATTGATGAATTCTTGGCTTCCAATGCTTCATCAGCTTATTGGAATATTTCAGTTGGTATTCCACCAATATCTGAAGCCTTGTTTTTGGCAAATGCTTTCAGTGAAGAATGGACTTTTCCCTTAAGTGCCATTGGTTCTTTATGCTACCCCTTGAAATGGTGGGACGTCCACTAATTTTTTTTGGTACAGTGACTGCATATGCATTTTCTTTGAATGTTTCCTGTATTATTCAATATTTTCCCCCAGAAAAATCTTTCAGTATTGCAATTCAAGGCTACAGTTCTTCATGAGTCCTCTCAGTTTAACACATGCTGGCTATGTTCTTCATGTTTGGTTTTATAATTCTAGGGTTTTTCACATTTCATTAGAATAGTTGGCTTTGTCTTTTAAAGATGCCCTTGAAATTTTCTTTTCGTCATTTTCTGACTTTGTCATTTCTTCCATTTACTTTAGCTATTCTATGAGTAAGAGCAAATTTCAGAATCTTTTCTGACTTCTGCTTTTTTTTTTTCTTTGCTGTCTTTTTAAGGGTCTTTTGCTTTCTTCATTGATCATGTTCTTGATGTCCTTCCACAATTTACAGGTTTACTGTTATTAGTGTTTAATGCATCCATATATACTTGACAATTATGGTAACTATAATAGGTAAAAGGGTAATATCTTTTTTGTTTTTGTTTTGGTTTCTTTAGGGGGGACATCACTGCCTTCTGGTGGTTGTGGGAGCTACCCAGCCTTGTTCCTGGAGAGCAGCTGCTGGATTTGAACCGCCAAGTCCATGGGCCACAGTCAATCACTACGCTGCCGGGGCTCAACCCCATAATATCTTTTTTGATCTCCCTTTTGTCCCATTTAAAAGTTGTGCCAGGTTAAAAAAAAAAGGTGAATGAGAAATACATATGGATTAAGCCTCCAATGATTTCCTTCCGACCATAGACTAGAGATTTAGATAGCTTTGCTATCATGCAAAGTGCACTGGAAAATGGATTATGGCAGAGGCAGTTAGGTTAAAAAGTAGTACCTTATTTATATCCCTTTTAATCCATTTTAAATTTATTCTAATTTTTAAAATGTTCTGCTTTCTTTTCAATTGAGATTTTCTCTATTGTTTGTTTGTTTGTTTGTCTGCTTGCTTCGGTATATGAACTCCAGGATAGGTAAGTCTATAGAGATAGTAGTTGGATCTGGATTAATGATCTATTGGGTGTATGGCAGAGAGGGTTGGAGGGAAATGGGGAGCTAATTAATTACAAAGAGTACAAAAAAAGAAAATATTCTAGAATTGATTGTGGTTATGATTATACAACTCTTCTTGATATGATTAAACTATTGGACAATCTAATATCTGGTCTATGTGTCAATAAAATGGTTTAAAATGCGAAAAACAATCTGATCTTGAAATGTCCTTGAAACTCAGGTGGGAAAGTGGAATATATTCAGCTCATATTTTGGCTCTCATAAACTTTTTTGGGGGGAGGTGGGCATCACTGCCCTGGTGGAAGTAGGAAACCCAGCCTTGCTCCTGAAGAGCTGCTATTGGATTTGAACCGCCAACCCTGTGGGCCGCAGTCCAGCACACAACCACTACACCACCAGGGTTCAGTCCTCTCATCAACTTTTTAAAGCTTAAACCTGAACTTACAAATGAACAATTGATAATCTGTTCCACAGTCAGTCCTGTCTTGGTTTTAGCTGTTGATATGATTGAGTTTCCCCAATCATCTCTTTCCATATATGTAGTCTATTTGATTTCTGTATGTTCCAACTGGAGAAGCCATATTAGTGTTGTTGAAAAAGGCAGTTACAATGAAAAGTGGTTTGCCTTGCTAAGTTCTGTTACACAGTTTCTATCACCAAGGTCTTCTCCAATTACTGTTTCTTTCTCTTGTTTCCAACTTTTGCCTTCCAATCGCCAATAATTATTAAAGTTTCTTGATGGCAAATTTGATCAATTTCAGACAGAAGATGTTGGTAGAATTTTTCCATTTTTTTCATCACTGGCTTTAGTGATTGGTATATACATTTGAATAATAGTTGTATTGACTGGATTTCCTGGTCTGTTGAGAGATATTATCTTTTCTTTTTGTTTGTTTGTTTTTTTGGGGGGTAGGGGGTAATCACTGCCTCTGGTGGTCGTGGGCGCTACTCAGTGCCACTCCTGAGAGCTGCTGCTGGATTTGAACCGCCAAGTCCGTGGGCTGCAGTTCTGCACTCAACCACTTACGCCACCGGGGCTCAGCCCCAGATATTATCTTTTCACAGACAGCCTTGTACTTTACGATAGATCTTGAACTGTCTTCGTTGATGACCAATGCAATGCCCTTCCTCTGGATTGTGTCATTGACGGTATCAGAAACTATATGATTCTCTGATTCAAAATGACCAGTCATCGTCATTTCGGCTCAGGAGATTGATCTCTCTGTGTTCCGTTTCATTTTGAATGACTTCCAACTTTTCTAGAGTCATACTTCCTTTTTTAGTATATGTGCTGCCGAAGCGAGCATGGTCTAGAGTCATACCTCACACATTACAAGTTCCAGTTATTCATAGGTGTTCACAGCTGTTTCTTCTAATTTTGTGTCACCCCAAAGATCTTAAGTCCCCCAGGTTTCACTCCATCTATGCCGTCATGGCCAACTACCTTGAGAAGGAAGATCTTCCTTAGTCAAATTGTGAATGCTCTCAGACTTGAAGACTCATCTTCTGATGCTCTCTCTGACAATGTTCTGTTGCTATTCATGAAGTGATCAGGATATAACAGTGTCTCAGTGTTATCCAGAAACAAAGTAGTAACACAGGATAAGGGAGGAACCTCAAGGCAGGGAATACCCTACTATTCTTCTAGCTCAGGCGGTGAGTGTTTGGAGGGGGTGACCACATCAGAAGTAATATAACTCCCATAATTCTTTGCTGCCTCACAAGAACCCAGGACCACAGGTCTAGGCTTAAATACCAGGAACTGCACTAGAGGTAGAGTTAATAGGTAAAATATTATGCTGTGATTTCCAAATTTATTTGAAAAAAAATTTGATAAATATGTCCTTTTGGTTTCTGTTTTTGTTCTCTTAAAGTTGATTATCTTAAAGAGCGGTGTTCTAATTTTGAGTCATCCCAAAGGTTTTAAGTCCCCCAGGTTTTATTCCATCTATGTCATCATGATCAACTATTTTGAGCTGGAAGATCTTAGGCCAGCATATTATTTAACTGGAAAGCAGTTGCCTGGAGTGTCTTCAAATCCAAGTTAGAAGGTTGTCTTAAGGCAATACTCAAAGGACACTTCCAACCTCTGTCAGATCAGTATGCCTGGTCTTTTATATCAATTTGACTTTTATCTAAACTATTCACGCATCTTAACCAGGACTTTCTATTGCGTTCCTGGTTAGAGCCATTGGTTATGGTACCTGGACATCATGTAGGTTTTCTGCTTACAGGTTAGAGAAGGCTGTGCCTGAGGTAAGTCATTAGCTTTTTGATGATGCAAACGCCTTTGGGATCAGAATTTCACTGTTTATGAAGAGATGTGAAAATTATCAGCAAGCTTCTATCCCTCCATTTCTCAAATATATTCCTCTTTCGTCTTCAATTTCCTTTGAGTCTTACATTTTCTTCCTTCTCCTTTGCTCCATTTGGAAAGAGCCCAATAGTTGTATCCTAGATAGCCACTTGCTAGCTTTTTAGGCCCCAGATGCCATTTACCAAATTAGAATGTAGAATGTGATCTTTATGAACTGTGTTATGCCAGTTGACCTAAGTGAATTTCAAGTCTATAGTACTTAGCCTTCCGGACCATTAGTTCTGCCCCCCCAAGTGCCTGGTTATGTCTAAGAAGTTTCCATAACTTGAACCCCATGAGTTCTATTTTATATATATGTACATACATGCACCCCTTACAAATATATATGCACATAGAAACATCCTAAAGCATACCTATATGAACATGTATCTACATCTGTGGGAGCTCTCACATCTATTTAACATACATATATAACTTTGTATACATTCATAAATTATTGTTTGCTTTTACTGTTTGTGGCGGTCATATGCTTATGCTAATTTCATGATTGAGATATAGGGGTGGAGTCTAGCCTGTTAATCTGGAGATAGCCATTGAGTAGCCAATGAGGCATCTGTGTGGGCATGGCTTTCTCCTGATACGTCTAGAAAATCTTGCGATATTTCCCTCAGGAAGATGAGAAGCTATCTCCCCAGTTGTTTGGAGTTAGTCTCAGAGACGATGAATCATGGTGCCTGGTTAGGTCTTAAGACAAGATGGCAGCATCTGAGGAGCTGGAGGAGAAGCCACACGGCTTTGCCCTGATGGAGCCAGACCTCTGAAGCTGTCAGGCCACCTGGGGTGATGAGTTGCTTCTGCCACCACTGGATGCTGTTGATGGACCCTGAGCCCTGGAAATGAGGAGCCATGGGGAGACCCCTGCCAGCGCTGGGATTCTACACCCACTGACCTTTGACATCGTGAGTCGGAAGGAGACATTGTAGAATGGTATCGGGCATGTGGGCTAATATCGGACTTATGACTTTGAACTGGACTGTGTTGGGATGCTTTCTCAGTGTTCCATTCCTTTTGTATATAAACCATTCCCTTATATCCATATGTGTGTCTACAAATTTGTTCCTCTAGTCTATCCGGACTAACACACTGTTGTTTCCAGATTGTACATGTTATAAAATTTACTGAAATTGTTCTTTATTTTTGCTTACCTCACCATGCCTTCCTTTGTTTGGGTCACCCTGTGCTGACTTACCCATAATGTGTATTGTCTTTCCCTTCATCCAAATTAACACCCACCTACTATGCAGTTTCTACCATTTGTCTGTCAGTTTGTTGTACTTGTGAGTGTTGACTTTGTGTGTGGCTGTGATGATAGAAGTAAAAATTCATTGAACAATAACGACAGAAGATCTGATAAGCAATGTGACGACATCAAGAACATCACACCTAAAGAAAGCAAAAGGTCATTTAAAAACAGTAGAGGAAGAAGGGAATGTCAGAAGAAACTCTGAAACCAGTTCTAGATCAGAGAGGAGCTAAAGGACAGGGAGGAAGTGATGAGGCAAAAGAACTAAGTAGAAAATTTCTAAGGAGAAGACAGAGTAAAGGATTAAAATAAAATGTACCTGTGATTAGAAAGTCCAGCACACACCACACACCACACACGCACACTATAAGAAGGCAAAAGAACTAAAGAAAAAATATCAAGCCTTGAGTAGGAATTTTGAAAGACCCTATGGGCAAATTATTGAATGATGCAGAAAGCATCAAAGAAATTTGGAAGGAATGCACAGGCAGTATACCGAGAAGAACAAGTTGACATGCAACCATTCCAAGACAGAGCAAATGATCAAGAGCTGTGGGCACTGAAGGAAGCGGTCCAAGCGGCACTGAGGACGTTAGCAATCAGCCATGCTTTGGGAATTAGCGGAATACCAATCAAAATGTTCCCACGAGCTAATGAAGCATTAGAAGCACTCACTTGCTATGCCAAGAAATTTGAAAGACAGCATCATGGTGAACGAGCGGGAAGAGATGCATGTTTATACGCATTCCAAGAACGGTGACTCAATGGAATGTAGAAATTATGTAACCATATCATACGCAAGTAATTTTCACTGAAGACCATTCAACAACAACGACAGCTGGCCAGGGCTCAGCTTATAGGGCAGAATGCTTTTCATAAGGCTGATGTTTTTCCAAAAGCTATCAGTATTTTGTGAGGACAACATTAAACCTAAATCCTCTTCAGCAAAACAAACCAGACACTGCAGTGTGATGCAGACAATGTGGACAATACCCTACATTTGAATCAATTATGCTGTTGCTTAAGAATGTACCTTTGGTATTTTCCTCAGATTGCTCTCTAAATATTCTAGCTATACAACAGATTCTACTTGGGTCGGGGGCGGGGAATCACAACCTTCTTCAGCAACTATTGATCAGATCTGGTACCAGAAAGGAAAACAAGCATCTTTTGAGCTGTTCCACTTACTTTCTACTCTGAGGGGAGGTTAGGGGGGTGGGGGAGGAGTGAGAATGATGAGACTTTGTTGTCTCACACACTCGGGACGTGTTACCCGGCGAGACAGTCTCTGGAAAAGTGCATCATGCTTGGAAAAATGGAAAGGCAACAAAAAAAAAAAAAAAAGAGAAAGGCTTTCAACAAGACGGTTGGACACAGTGACTGCAACAATGTCCATCAACAACAGCGATTGTGAGGGACGACACAGGACCGGACGGTATTTCGTTCTGTTGTACGTGGGTCAATAAGAATCGGAAGCGGCTGGATGGCACCTGTAAGGAGCCCTGGTGGCATAATGGACTCCCCACGCCGCGAGGTCAACAGTCCTGTCCCACCAGCCACTCTGGGAGGAGGATGAGGTCGTCTGCTTCTGTGAAGTCATGAAAGCGCAAAGGGGCTGTTCTGCTCTGACCCATCATGTGCTTAGTGAGTTGAAATGGACTCCATGGAGGTGGGGATTTTTGTTTGTATATTGGACCATCTAGTCAGTGGTCCTCCTTCCTTCAATCTCCCATTCCTGGAAACCATCCAGGAATGTTTCTTTCTGGGTATAAATTCATTCTTGGTTTTTCATAATCATGATTCTAGACAGTTTTTGTCCTTTTGTGATTGTTTTATTTTGCTCAGCATAAGGTCCTCCAGATTTTTTCTTATTGTGAGTTGCTTTGTAGATTTAACATTATTCTCTTTCATTAGCTAGTATTCCATTATATATGTGTGCCAAAAAACAAATAGCAAACAAACTAAACCCAGTGCCATCAAGCTGATGCCAACTGTGTTAGCCTGGGTAGGCTAGAGAAACAGATCCAGGGATGCTCATGTGTATATGAGAGCTTTATATGAAGAGTAATTGTACACTAAGAAAGCATCCCAATCCAGTCCAGTCCAAGCCCATAAGTCCAGTATTAGCCCATATGTCCGATACCAATCTATAAAGTCCCCTTCAGACTCATGAAACACATGGAATGACGCCGAATGCAGGACGACTGCAGGCCAGGGGGTAGAAAGACTTTGGATCCAGTTGCAAACATCTCAGGGCTGGCAGGGGGTCTCTCCATGGCTTCTCCAGCTTTAGAGGTCTGGTTGCATCAGGGTGGATCCATGTGGCTTCTCCAGCTCAGGGCACTAGCGTGGTTCCATGTGTCTTGTCAGCTGCAGTGTCTCCCAGGGAGTGAGCAGAGAGAGAGAGAGAGAGGTGTTTCCCGCCTCCAAGGAGAAAAATAGGATTTCCCAGAATTCCCAGGAGAAGGCCATGCCCACCCAGAGGCCTCATGGACAATGAGTCGATTGACAGACCAGAGTCCACCCCTTCACTCTTAATCCTTTCAAGTCCCCAAATGACCTCAGATTATGTCTCTACCACACCAACTCCCCGCGACCCCCTAGGACCCAGTGGGTGTCTGAGACTACAATCTTCATAGGACTAGAAAGACCGAAGAACCACTGGTAGTTTCAAGCTGCTGACCTTGTGCTTCCAAGTCCAAGGAGTCCCCCCTACGCTACCAGATCTGAGGGACACTGGTGATGGCCAACTCTTTTGCTATTGTCAGGAGGAGTGTCTTCTGAAATAACTGAGCTCAAGTACTAAAAATGCAGTGACTCACACAGAAAGAGACTGCCTTTTTCCTGGACTCGGGGAAAATGTACTAAATGGGGGCAGTTTTATTACTGAATAAGGTGGAGGTGGTTGAGAACGTATTTCTTCCTCTACTAACACAGAGATTGTAGTGTGAGGTTTCAGAGATGTTGCTCTTCCAATCCTTAAACAAATTACCTTCTTGAGAAAAACCTGGTTTTCTGTCAGAATTTCACATTGTATTTCAAAGTGTACAGGGCAGAAGGAGCACGTCCAGGAAGCACAAAGCCCAAGTCTCTTGACTCTGGAAAGGAGATACCAGACGAGCTCTCTGCTTTCAGAGACATAGACTTTAAAGGAGAAAGGTTGGCCTTTAAGGACTCTCTCAGGCTTAGCTTTCCAAGATTTACTCAGCCCTTCTGTAGCTGCCAAGCCTGGGCCCACTATTTGTGGGGCTATGAAGGAATTTTTCCTACCAGACCTGCCAGCCGGTGGGGGGGGGGGGGGGGGGGGGGGGGGGGGGGGGGGGGGGGGGGGCAAGGGGGGGGGGTGGTTGGGAGGTACAAGGAGGGAAAGGAGTAGGGAAATGCTTCATAAGGCAGGGTTTTCCTCCAAACAGTTTGTCATTTGCCTGAGTTCTGTTGTGGGACAAACACCCAGGGCACGGAGAACTGGAGGTCCTGACGCCCAAAAGCTTATAAGCAAATTGAAATGACATTTGTTCTTTTCCAAATCCTGAAGTTTTATGTGCTCTAACTGTGGCTGACCAAATAGTTCCAGGAGGGCCGCAGTGTTCTGTTGTCCCGGCCAATTCATTAGCAAAGGACGGCTGTTGGGCTGTCATCCAACCGGGCTGACATCAGTTCCCCAGTAAAACAGGACAGAACTCGAGCTCGGGCCTGCATGGCCCACAAGGGGGTGGGGTGAGAGGGGCCTCAGATGTACTGACACGTTGGCGAGGAAGAAAAAGAAGGAAAAGTTGGAAATGTTTAGAGAACCAAAAGAGGTCCTCCAGCATCTTCAGCCAGGGTTTCAGACAAAAGATGGAAGGGAGGGGACGCTCTGCAGGCTGATCACAGAGCTTCAGGTCTGGCCAGACTTCACTGTCTTGAGTGAACATTTAGACACAAAAAGAAAAGGGAGGAGGGGGGGCCTTGCCTGACCTATAAATAAAGAACATCGGTTTTGGAAATCTAAACCAAGAGCCTGTGTGCAAAAGCAGCCTATGTAAGGAAGCAGACTTGCAGGGTAGTTAAGGAGGCCCAGGCACATTCCACTTCCGTTTTTGTGTGCCCGGTTTTAT
Organism: Nesogale talazaci; assembly: GCA_004026705.1. Taxonomy (NCBI): domain Eukaryota; kingdom Metazoa; phylum Chordata; class Mammalia; order Afrosoricida; family Tenrecidae; genus Nesogale; species Nesogale talazaci. The sequence goes on along the minus strand of PVJH01008142.1, from coordinate 57,655 downwards.
TCCTCTCTAAATATGAGGATAGGCATACAATTGCACTCTTCTCAACTTAAAAATACTTTTCTTCGCAATCTCCTGACAAGTCTTCCTTTCCCCTGCCCAGGGCTTACGCCTACTAACACTATTCATCAATCTGGAAGGGCTTCCTGGAAACTTCCTGCACACTGACCCCAACCCTTTTCCTTCCTGCAAGCAGCATGCCAAACCTTTATGCTGGGTTTTATGGGGGGCTTCTTGAGTACCTTTCTATGGCATTTCTCCAGTTCAATGTCTTTATTTTTCTCCACGCTTTGGAGGTTATTAGAGGGTGACTTGAGCGTGCTACTCTACGGATGTTGACATCCTGGTTGTTAAAGAGTCTTCTGCCTCCTGTTTCTATAATGCACTGCAGTGCACAAGAAGAAAGAAAACACACCTCCTCCCCACCCCCAGGTTCTGGGAGACAACATGTATGCCTATAGGAACGGCATGTTTCTGACTACACAATGACGGACTATAGAAAACCAGGACGCCCACAAATGTATCATGAGAGCTATAAGTTTAGAGTTAGACAGATTGAAACCAAATCATTATATATGCAACCAGTACTGGGTACAACTCTTCTCCTGACTAGACAGACTGCCCTTGACTTGTGTGTCTGCAAACTCTGTTGTCTTTCACTCTCCTCTCCTGCCATCGATACCCACAAATACGAAGTCTTAGCCCCTGCCAGTTAATTTGGACTCTTGGATACTAAACCTTGTCTTGCTTCTTTGACAACCATCCATCCATCCATGCACTGTGTGTCACCCCTGTCTCAAGCCTGGTGCGTCATCCTGGGTATTAGAATAATAGGAAATATTAATAATAGGAAAGGCTTCCTGCTTTGGAGGAGCTCACAGACCAGGGGAACTTCTGGCGTTAGGTTTTGACTTTGACTCATTGAACTTAGAGTACCCATGCTTCCTTTCCAAGGAACAGCTTCATTTCCTTACAAATACAGAGCATGGCTAGCTGCCAAATCTCTGTGTTCCATCCGTCCTGATTCCTCCTAGTCCTTCCTGTTTCGCTGTGCAGCTTAGCACTACAATCCCTTTGGCTAGCGTTTCCACTCAAATTTGGAAGTTCAGTCCACACACTAAAGATCACAGACCAGCACCTTTGGGCCCAAGGAGGCTCTGGGATGTTGCTGCTGTGGACTCGCGTCTTCCTTTGTCTTCTCAGGTCCACCCCACCACTCCTTGCCCGCTGGTAACATTGTACCAACCCACCCGAGAGCTCATCAGCCCAAAGTGGAGAGCAAAGGTGGAAATCCTCAGCCAGTGCAGCCTGCCGGAATCATCAGAGTGGCGTTTGAGGGGAGCGTGCTTGCCAGTCCTCTGGGGGCTGAGATCCGCGCCGTCCCAGCTCCTTCCCGTCCACTGCTCTGCCTTCTGCTGGGGTGCAGGTTGCTGGATCATGACAATGGAGTCCTGAGGAGGGAATAGCCAACGCTTGAGGATAACCAGCCAGATGTATAAAATATTCAGGCCAACATATGTTCAATCTGAATATAATCATGAGCAGACAACCAAGCCTCTAAAGTGAGGACAGTCTATAAAATGAATGGCATGGGTGTGTCTTTGACTGGATCCTGAGCTGTGAGAAGGAGGAGATGGCATGTGCAGACTGGCAGGAGCCAAACAAGGGCTCGGCAGCCCCAAACAGCTTCTGGGTCAGGAGCTCAAACCAAAAAACAACACCCAAATTCACTGCCACCGAGTCCATGCAGACTTAGAGAGACCCCTACAGGATAGGGTAGGACTGCCTCTATGGGGTTCTGAGACTGTAGCTCTTTATGAGAACAGAAAGCCCTGTATTTCTCCTGAGGAAATGCTGGCGGCTTCAAACTGCTAACCTTGTGGTTAGCAGGCCAACATGTCGCCACTACCCCACAGGGCACCTGGGCCAGACGCTCGTCTCAGTTAAAAAGCAGAAACACGAGCCAGGCTGACCCTCTGGCCTACAGAGGGTACCTGCAGTGGAATGCATACCTCGCTTCAGCCCTACCATCTGGGGAGCAGGTGTGGGGGAGCAGGCAAACCCTGACCCAGTCACGGTCTGAGAGCTCCCACTACTGCCACGTGTGGCCTTGGAAATGCTGAACCATCAAATCCTTGGCCTTGGCCGTTGTTACCGAGGCCAGATGAGCTTGACGCCAGCAGGAGCTGACACATCTGCCTGCTGCCCACAGAGCCAAAGCCTAGAGCGGGGCCAGGGTGAATTAGGGATTCATCTGGAGGCAGGAATCCCACTTGCCAGATAAAGTTACAGAAGAAGTCCGTAGCTGGGTCACCCTTCTTTTCTACACTCCATTTTCTATTTGCAATTCTTCCTGGCAGCCCCTGCTCCTCTTCTGGTTTTAAATCATTATGATAGGTGGAAAGTCTTAGAAGCCCTTTCCATAATGCCTCAGACATCCGAATAAGAAGATACAAACAAGCAAAAAAGCACCTATCAAAACTAGCGTTGGAATAACAGCGAGACAGGCAGCTTTCAAAGGGCAGAGAGGTGAGTGCTGAAGTGGTCAAGTGTCCTTGTCATCTTCTGGCCTGTCCGTCTATCTTCTGTCACCTCCAGCCAGGCTCTGCTCATTTCTCCTGCCTGGCTTCTGCTATCGCCTCAGCTTGCTGGAGCAGAGTGACCCACATTCAGGACAGGCTCAGCATCAGAACCATCTTCTCCAGAGTCCCGCGTTTTTTCCCCCTGGAAATGGAGATGCACCATTGGACAAGGTCAGCCAGGGGTTGGGACCACATATCCAGCCAGGAGCTCAGCTCAGTTTCTACCATGCGGCTCAGGGACAAAGCAGCCAGGGCCCACGCACCCACAGCCAGTAGTCTTCCTTACTTGGTGTGAGTTAGGAAGACAGCCACTGAGTTTGGAACAACTCTGATTAACACCCAGAATTCAACCAGGAGAAGGCACCTCCTGAGAAATCCATAACGTTTGCAATCAAGGCAACTTTCCAAGTGCTCTCTCTCTCTCTCTTGCTTTGGTTTCTGCCTTCTTTTTTTTCTGCCTTGTTCTTTAAACAACTAATCCCCATGTTCAACTAAAATCAGAGTCCAAGCTCAATAGACAAAAAGAGAGGATGACTCAGCTTGCCTCGTTCATATGAGGCCTCTCCCCACTGCTGCAGGGATCATGTCAAGGAATTGTAAGGTTAACCCAGAATGCAGGTTTAGGAAACCTTTTCTGCAATCTGTAGTCTTCCCTGGTAAGGCCTTCTCTTTACTCTTCAAGGAACCTTCCAGGAACCTTTCTGATGCTTCAGAATATACCCAGAACGTGATCTTGTGTTTCTAAGACCTAGAAGGTATCCTGTAAAATAATTCATGATATCTTCCAAATAGAGGATTGGATCGAACTTAATAAGTGTAGTTCACCTTATGAGAAAGTGTGTGATCTCTCAGTTTCATTTTCTGATCCTGAAAGGGAATATTCTAGGATCCTTCCTCTCCACCGTCTTCAGATGGAAGAGCTGACAGCAGGCCTTGGCACTGGTTTTATGCTCACTGACCCCATGGATGCAGTGAGCGTGTGCTATTGGCTTTTGGGGTTTTTTTGTTTGTTTGTTTGTTTGTTTGTTTTTGGTTACACACTACCTATGTAGCTTACTTTCCCCATCATTGACCTCAAATTACATTCTTAACTCTCAGTCCAGGGTGCACAGAGGACTTCCAGCAAGATGGCAAAGTCAGCAGGCAGGCTCGTCAGACAGCGACCGAGAGAAGAGAGAGAAAATGAAGCAATTACAGGTGCTGGGCTGGAACCTGGAGCTTCCGAGGGAAGGCTTGCGAAGGGCGCTGAATAGGGGCGCGGTAACGAAGCTGGACAAGAGCAGCGACAGAGGAGGCAGACCCGGGGATTGTCTGTCCTCCCGACGTTTGCAGCCTTCCATCCAGAGAGCAGGTGACCTGGCACAGCTGACCAGAACGGTGGGGGGGCCCGCTGGTTCCCCACGCCCTCCAGGTGCTCAGAAGCGTGATCAGCTCCACCTGGAACAACAGAGCGCCGTCCTTGTGGTTTGGGGTCCTGGCACACCACCCTCATGGGACCAGCAGAACGCTGATAGCGGATTCTCTGGTTACTCCTGAAGGGCCCACTCCTTATACAGCAGGCCGCCCTACCCCCAGCTGCCTCTGCCGGAACGAATTCTGACTGGAAGAAAAGGACTAACTTCAGCCACCATCTGAGCCAGCATATATGACTTCCTGATTAGATAAGCTGCTTCCTGATCAGAACCTGACCATAGATAACATCTAGGACAGATGACTCCCCACTCCTTCCTCCCCCCCCCCCCCCCCCATCCCCAGTTCCCACCCCATGAGCTGTTTGGCTGGTAGAGGATGACAACATCTAACCAGGTGCCAGCCCCATCAGGAGTCTTCTTTTGTTTGGTTTATTTATTGTTCTCCCTGACCCCCATGCCCCAAGTTTATTTTCCCTTTTATTGATGTTGTCCTTTCTTCCTCGCTCTTAATTTTTTTCCCTTCTTTTTCTTTACCCTCCCCTTCTTTCTCTTTTTTTCACCTTTCCTTTTCGTTCTTTTTTAATACCATTCTCCTGATCCATTCTATCCCACACCCCACATTGTTTGTGCTGAAGGAGTCCTTCTGGTATGTGTTTTGGCTGCTAAGTGCAGGGTCAGTAGTTTGAAAACCCTCAGCTGCTCTGAGGGAGAAAGATGAGGCTTCCTACTCCCATAAAGAGAGTCTCAGCTGAGCCCTGGTGGCGCAGTGGGTGTGTGCGGGGCTGTGGCCCACAGGGTTGAAGGTTCAAATCCAGCAGCAAGGCTCGGTTTCCTACTCCCAACAGGGGGCAGTGATGTGGGGTGGGGGGGGGGGAGAAGAGTTAGAGTCTCAAAACGCACAGGGGCAGTCCTACTCTGTCTTCTAGGACTGCAGCCAGTGGGAATTAACTCAATAGCAGTGAATTTTCCTGACTGCACTTTTTCTTTCTTTTAGTCTCTTTTCTTTCCCCAGTATTCCTCTCTTTTTTTGAGCTATTAAATTATTTTTTCCTGTAGTTTTCTTCCCCCTGCTTGATTCCCCCCCACTCTTTTCTATATTGTTTTGTTTTTTCCTGCCTCACCTAGCAAAAGACAACTGCTCAAAGTCCAGCCACACCAGTACCTCCTGCAGCAGCACCTAGTAAGCCAAGTCCACTACCACCTGATGATCCACACACAGCAGCCGCCACTAGGCAAATATACTCTCAACATTGCTACATGAACAGCGGACAGAGACTGGCACGTGTGGTCATATTCTCTATCACAAGAACCAGGAGATAGATGGTGAGTACCTAACAACATACCAACGTGCAATAATTAAATACAAATACATTATCATAATATCTAAAGACAACAGACAATTACAGTTCACACAAATAGCAAATAAGTGATTCAAGCAAGTGGCCATAAAGCAGAACGAAAAGATCTTTCTTTTTAATTGAAAGATCATTTTATTGGGAACTCTTACAACTCTTATTACAGTTCATATGTCAACTGTTTCAGGCATATTTGTACATATGTTGCCATCGTTTTTTTCTAGGTATTTACCGTATATTGAACATTTGATATCAGCTCCACATTTTTCCTCCCACCCATCTCCGTCCTCATGACCCCCTGATAGATTATAAATTATTATTTTCATATCCCACACTGATCACCGTCGTCTCCCTTCCCCCATGTTTTCTGTTGTTCTTCCCCCAGAAGGAGAGTGTGTGGTTATGCGTCCATCATTGCAATCCGATCCCCCTTCCTCCTTTCCCACTCCCCTTCCCCCCTACTCTTCTGGTATCGCTATTCTCATTTCTATTCCTGCATTCCATGTGTTGTGAACTTTTATCGCTTATCTATTCCTGTGTACATGCTCCCGTCCAGTCCAGGATGAGAAGCGTCACTGAGGTCATGGTAGTGTGGGGTGAGGAAGTCTCAGGAACCAGAGGAATATTGTGTGTTCCAGTGATGCTTTACCACACCCTGTTTGACTCATCCCTCCCCTGCGACATCTCTGTGGGGAGATGTTCCATTATCTACAGATAGGCTTGGGTCTCTGCTCTGAACTCCTTCATTCTCAACAATATGTTTTTGTTTGTTTGTTTGTTTGTTTGTTTGTTTGTTATGGGTCTTATGATGCCTATTACCCAATGCTGATGATATCTCATGATTGCACTGTCTGGTGTGCTTCTTTCATGTGGGCTTCATGCTTCTCTGCTGGATGGACACTTGTTTAACTTTAAGCCTTTAAGACCCCAGATGCTATATCTTTTAATAGCTGGGCACCATTGACTTTCTTCACCACATTTGATTATGCACCCATTTTGTCTCCAGCGATAGCTGGGGTGGGGTGAAATCACAAAACGCCAGTTTGTTAGTACAAAGTGTTCTTGTATTGAGGGGGGTTATGAACTGAGGCCCAAGGCAAGACGTTTCTGAAAAAGAAATCGCATTAGAACTGCTTATAAAGAATTCAAAGAATGATATTTAGCCATTTCCAATGAATTAAGGAGCCCTGATGGTGTAGTGGGTTATGCCTTGTGTCGCTAAGCATAAGGCCAGTGGTCCAAACACATCAGTTGCTTCAAGGGAGAAAGATGAGGTTGTCTGCTCTTGTAAAGATTTAAAATCTTGTTTAACTATCATTGTCTTTTAGGGTTGCTGTTGGTGGTTTTGGTTTTATTTTGAGAGTGAGGAGGGGGCATGTTCCACAAATTGAAATAAAAACCTAGAAGGCTGCAGAGAGAGCAAGGAAAACACAGAAGAAACACTTTAGAATAGTTCAGGAAAACATTACACTAGCAAATTGATAAAATGAATAAATAACTAAAAACCATACAGAAACAGCAAATAGAAGTCCAGAAGGTTAATACCAAGACTTTAGAAATAGATAATATATTGCAAGGTACAAATTAGTGTAACTAAATCATTGAATAACAAACTAATGAACTTAAAGATGAATCTCTCATACTAATTTGTTAGAGAAGCAATCAAACAACAACAACAACAACAACAACCAAGGAAGTAGAAATAAAGGAACTTTAATTATGTGGGACACCATTCCAGAGAAAAAAATTAAGCGTTAAGAATCAGAATTCTAGCGTTCTCTCTCTTAGTTTCTCTGCAGTCCAGAGTGTGCTTCTGCTCCGACTTCACCATGTCATCTCATAATACTTTCAGGATCAAGAGATTCCTGACCAAGAAACAGAAGCAGAATTGGCTGATTCCCCAATGGATTCGAATGAAAACCGGCAGTAAGATCAGGTGCAACTCCAAGAGAAGACATCGGAGAAGAACGAAGCTGGGTCTATAAGGAGGCCCCGAGCCCCCCCGAGGGACAGCACATTGAATTGATTAAAAGACCTTTGCTGCCATCTGATGAATTGAACTTGTACTGGCAAATAATCAGGGTTCTTCCTTGATTTTTTTGCCACCTCATGAATTTAACAATAAATAATGTAAGGCTGTTGGTTTTGGGGGAAAAAAAATCAGAATTCTAGACCAACCATAAGTAACCAAATAAATAAATAAAGCACAGGAGAGAATTGTCAAAGAGCTGTTGGAAGAAATTTTCTCTGCCACCATAGCAACCAAAAATATATGCCTTCAGAAAGTTGAAAAGAATAGACTCCAGAAGAAAACCACAAAGACAAATCCTAATCAAACATGCCAAAGTACAAACAAAGAAAGAATTCTGAGAGCAGGTTTGGGAAAATGAAAAGTTACCTACCAAGGAGTATCAGTAAGACAAAGTTCTTATTTCTCAGCATAAAACATGAAGACAAGAAGGCAAGGGGCTAAAACTCTGAAAGAAAAAAAATTGCCCTCCAAGAATTATATAGCCATCAATTTTTTACCTCAAATACAACATTGAAATTGGGACATTCCATGATAGACATTAAAACAATTTGTGAAACCAGATAAGCTTTATGAGAAATACTAAAGGAAGTTTTTTGAACAGAGAACCAACAACCTGAGATTAACATACATAGTAACTCCACTCATATATTACAGGGACAGTGGCTCTCCAAGCCTACCTGTCTAACTCCACCAAACCACCTTTTCCTGCATGGGTCTGGGTAACAAGGTTGCAGAAGATACTGTGCATAATCATGAATAGAATTCATTGGAATACTATCCTGCTACATGTGAAATAAGCACTCTGAGAAGCCAGAGAAGAGACTTTCACTACCAGCCAGGAGTGGAGTGCATCCTCTAGACCCCAATATCCTGCACAATGAACAGAAAATTCCAAAGGGCAGTTCGAGAAGACAAAGTAAGATATTATAATGAAATGTGCAAAGACATAGAGTTAGAAAAACCAAAATGGAAGAACACGCTCACCATATCTTGAACTGAAAGAGCTCAAGAAAAAGTTTAAGCCTCAAGTTTCAATATTGGAAGAGTCTATGAACAAATACTGAATGATGCAGGAAGCATCACACGATGATGGAAAGAACATGCAGAATCACTGCACCAAAAAGAACTGGTTGAGATTCCACAGTTTCAGGAGATGACATGTGAGCAAGACTCAATGGCACTGTAAGAAGACTTTCAAGCTGCCATGAAAGCATTAACCAAAAAATAGGGCTCAGGAATTGATGGAACACTGATGAAATGTTTCAACATGCTGGTGAAGCACTCACTTATCTCTGCCAGGAGATTTGGAAGATCGCTACTTAGCCAACTCACTAGAAGAGATCCATATTCGTGCCCATTTCCCGTAAAAGATGCCCCAACAACATGCACGGATTGTAGAATCGTATCATTAATAGCACAAACAAGTAAAATTTTGCTGAAGATCATCCAACAATGGTTGTAGCAGTAATATTGACAGGTAGCTGCCAGAGGCTCAGACCAGATTCAGAAGAGGACATGCTACACAAGATGTAATTGCTGCTATCAGATGGGTCTTTGCTGAAAGGAGATAGTCCCAGCAAAATGTTTACTTGTGTTTTATTGATTATACTAAGGCACTTGACTATGTGGATCTTAACTAACTACAGATAACATTGAAAATAGTGAGAATTATAGAAAATGCCTCACCGTGCTTATGCAGAACTTGTCCTGGGATCAAGAGATAGCTGGGTGAACAGAACAGCATAGTACTGTATGTTTTAGAATCGGGAAAGGTGTACACCAAGGCTGTATTCTGTCATCATACTTACCTAATCTGTATGCTGAGCAAATCATCAGAGAAAGTGGCTTATATGAAGAAGATTGTGGCATCGGGTCGGAGGCAGGTTTATTAACAAACTGTGGTATGCAGATGGCGCAACCTTGCTTGCTGAAAGTGAGGAGGATTGGAAACACTTGTTGATGAATACCCAGGATTGCAGTCTTCAGACACATTGTGCTTCGTAAATCACTGCAGAGGACCTTTTAGAACTATTGAAGATCAAGGATGTTACCTGAGGACTAAGGTACACCAGACCCAAGCTGTGGCATTTCCCATTGTCTCATATGCATCATGAGAGTAGTGGGATAAAGGGGAGAAATGGACTCAACTACAGTGATGAATGTATTAGCCCTCCTCCCCCAACTGGGGCAGGGGACGAACAACAGAAACATGGGTGAAGGCAGACAGGATGGTGTAAAATATGAAGATACCAATAATTAATCAGGGATTCCTAAGGGTGGAAGAGGGAGGGGGGAAAGGAGCTGATATCAAGAGCTCAAGCAGAAAGAGAATGTTTTGAAAAAGATGACAACATATGTACAAATGTGCATGATACCATGGATGTAGGGATTGTTGTAAGAGCTGCAAGATCCCCCCAGAAATGATTTATTAATAAAAATAAAAATAGAAGTTGAGCATTGAATAAGGAAGACCAAAGAAAAATCAATGCATCTGAATTGTGATTCTGGCAACAAATACTGAAAACGCCATGGACTTCTGAAAGGACAGACTGATCTACTTGGGAGAAGTGTAGCCAGAGTCATCCTTCAAGGCACAGATGGCAAGACTTCTATTCTTGGGACATGCTGTCAGGAGACACCAATCCTTGGAGAAGCACATCATGCCTGGTAAAACGGAGGCAAATTGAAAAGAGGAAAGGCCTCCATGAAATAGGCTGATTGAAAACGTGGCTGCAACAATGGACTCAGAACAATGTGAGGGCGATACAGGACCATTCGGTATGGATCAGAGTTTCCTTCTCTTGTGGGTGGGGTCTCTGTGCATCAGAACCTACTCGCTGGCCCCTCACAGCAGTAACATGATTAGATGAGGGCAGAGACCTTCAGGATGAACGAGTGGGAGTATACCCACAGATCTCTATAGGCTTGACAGAGGATACTGATTCACGTATTTATTTTTACTGCAACACCATCTATGAATCTACTGTGGGGAAAGTTATGAAAACTTTTTCCTATAAACAAATACCTTCAAGGAATGAGTCACTGGACTTTGGGGCCCACGAGACTATAGTCTCGAGGGACACCACGTTCAACTGGCATAGTTGTTCACGAAGTGTACTGCCATGACCAAGCTAGTGAATGGCCATCGAAGATACATCTGTTCTCTTCTTCCTGTCCTAAGGGGGAGGGGAAGTGTCAAAAATCAAAGACACATGGAAACAGTCGGGCGGATCAATGGGTTACGAGAACATCAGTCTCCATGACAGAAGAGCGAGATAGGGTCAGCTACCACTCCTAGGAAAGAGATTTATTAGATAGAGCACAGGAGCCCTGGTGGTCAGAGGGTACACAGTGGGCTGCTAACTGCAAGGTCACCATTTCGGAAATGAAGGAGAAGACCTGGGCTCTCTGCTCCTGTCATGAGTTAACCACCTTAGAAACCGCTGGGTGCAGTTCTATACTATCCTGTAGGGTCACTATGAATCTGCATTGACTTAATGGCAGTGAGTTTGGAGTTTTGGTTTGGATAGAGTCGGGGTGGGGGGGGGATGTGAAAAAAAAGCAACAACTATGGATGAGGCCAGGCTTGTCAGTTGGGCCCTTTTGAGTCTGGAACTAAACTCATCCCAGCAGTTCAATTTTCAGTCAAACAATCGCAATATAAGCTGGGGAAATTATACTCTTGAGGTCCCTTAACATAAGCTGGGATAGAGGTGGCAGCATTTACTAAAGGACAAGTTTAGAAGTGCTAGGAAAGAGAGGAAGGGAGTCAGGAAACATGGGGAGGAGGGGAAGGGAAGTGGGATGATGACTTATTGAGGGGAATGTAATGAATGAGATGAAACAGAATGTGTGTGAATCACTGAGTGTAAAACCGTTGATCCACTCTGTAAACCTCCACCCAATCCATAATAAAAAAAAAGTGTTTTTGCTTTTTTAAGTCATGGGATAGAAAACTGTGGGAAAATTCATCTCTGAGACAATGGAAAGTTCCCAAATATGAGAACAGCATGGTAATCTATGGTGGGAAACGCTCCTGAACATTTTTATTACGTCAGCTGCAACAATACCAGAGTCTTGCAATAAGGAAAAAGAGAATAATTTTATAGTACCACTAGTCATCCCAAAGAGAACAATGTTTTTCGTAATTTGACTCAAATTTGTTTGCCTCATTCCTTAGTTACCTAGTTATTTTTTCATTTTACTTTTTTCATTAGTGGTTTGAATCTGCACTTTCTAAACCGCATCTGCCAGCATACTCTGGCACCTAACATACATTGGTGGTGCAGATCTCCATGTTTCTAACTCCTGTGTTCACCACTAGACCACCGTACTGTCCTTTTAGAGGAACTCTCAGGGAACTTCTCATCAATATCTTCTTCTCTACTCTTCTCCAGTGATGCCAACTGTCCACCCTAGTGGATATGTCCTGAGACAACACTGCTTCCAAGGTCCCAAGGCAACCACTCCTCCAGACCCCATCACTGGCTGCCACCACCCCTGGTACACAAAGGTCCTCCTTGTATTCGAGTCCAGTTGACTAGTCTAGGGGCCATGATGTTTGCCGCCAACACGAGATTAATGCCTTTCTTTTCTTTCGCATCACTGTCCTGCTGGGAGTAGGAAGCCCAGCCTTGCTCTTGGAGAGCTGCTGCTGGACTTGAACTGTCAACACTGTGGGCCGCAGTCCCGCACACCACCCCTACGCCACCAGAGCTCGGCTGCGATAATGCCTCTCCTTTTAGAGTACGCTATCAATATCAGCAAATTCTAAAGTGTGATTACCTTGGATCCAAAACTTAGAGGTTTCAATGAAAATAATGCTTCCAGATCTTACACACAGGCTTTTCTGTTCTGGGACTCCATTTTTTGTACATGAAGACAGGGTTAGCGTATGGGGTATTGCAGTGTATTCCAGAACCATACCTCCTATTCGGAGCTGAAGACGTTCAAGCTAACCTTCCCCCTTACTTAAAACAAATTTTATTCTCCCAAGTTGATCTGTCCCTCTTAAAAATAAGGTTCTGGAAGCTCAGTCCATCAAATGGGTCCAAACATGTCTGATCCCCTGCAGGGAATGACATAGACCTCTGTAATGTGACTTTCAGGTTTAAATAGATGGCAGGCGCTTTTATTCATCGAGATGAATGATTTGTTAGTGTTAAATCAATTTAAACAAACCATTTTTATTAAATCCATTTAAACAAACATTTAGTCTAAAGTTACTGATTGTCTCGTGTCTTGGAAGCTCATGGATATCAGATGTCAGGTTGGTGAAATCAGGTACAGAGTAGAGTGATAAATCCTATTTATCCATATCATCATTTTGTTAGCCCAAAATAAATTTAATCAAATGTATATATACTATGGTATGAAGACATTCGAACCCTCATACATTTCTGCCAGATATATAAATGGTGTAGCTGCTTTGTAAAACAGTTTGGCAGTTCCTCAAAAAGTAAAATAGCATTACCATATGACATATATTCATATAACAAAGACAGAGAAGTTCATAAACATGTGCATGAAGTTCATAAACATGATGGATGGATGAGAAATAAAACATGGCAGATAGATATAATGGGATATTATCTATTATCATTATTATTAATATTATTTAGCCTAAAAAAGAAAATATGGATATATGCTACATATATGGATGGCTTTTGTATATATTGTGCTAACTGAAAGATGACACACACAAAAGACTACATATTATGTGATTCCATGTTTATGAAATGTTCAGAAGAGGCAAATCCATAGAGACAGAAAGCAGATTCATGATTGCTACAGGCTGGGGACGGGAGGGACTAGGGAATGATACTGAGGGGAATGAGGTTTCTTTAGGGAGTGATGAAAATTTTCTGGAATTTAGTAGTCATCATTGTTGTACAATTGTGGGAGACCAGCCCCCCCCCCCCAAATCGAACAGGTCTAAAGGCCTATTGTGTAATTGAGAGGTAAATTAAAGAGACACCAGACAAGATAAAGCTTGCAAGGGCTCACCTCTCAGGCATGATTTCAGGAGTCAGGTCTGAGCAGAGAGAGAGCAATGTGATCTCATGAGCTTATAGAATCTTGGGCACACAGGTCACAGTAAGCACATATGTAACAGGAAAGGATTGTAAAATAGGAACACACATAACAGGAGGGGGATGAGCTAGGGGTGTACATGCAATAGGAAAGGTTCGAATGACCCTTTCACAGGAGTTGCCTAATTTATAACAGTAGCAAAATAACAGTTATGAAGTAGCAACAAAAATAATTGTATGGTTGGAAGGGTCAACCACAACATGAACTGCTTTAAAGGGTTGCGGCATCACTACAGAGGCACACATGTGACAGGAAGGCAACAATGTATCAAAATGGGCCGGTTCTCAGGTAAAGATGGCAGCCTAACCTTGTTCATCTATGTTGGCTTGTCCTCAGTTGTCTTTAGGTGACAGACGTCCCGTGTCCCGCGGCGTTTTATATTTAAATAAATATATTACAATACTATTTTTGCATTCTGTGAACATTTTTGATGCTCCGTATAGACCAAATTTTTCATCAAGAAACCCGCCCCCACCCCCACCCCCACCCCCATCAGTGGTGTTCCACTTAAAATCTGATCAAGTTTAAACTCTCCTTTGGGGAAAAATCCATTATCTTTATCAGAAGGGAGTGGGTTCTACATAGGGTGGGACAGACAATAGGATCTGATTGCCTTAGATGGCTTTAATAGGGTGGGTCTAAGAATTGTATCCCAATTCAAAAAGAAGAACTTTATATATTTTAAGCATTTGGCATCAAAAGACACTTTATATGTCTATATCTCTAGCTATCATTTTATTGGGGGTTCTTACAACTCTTACCACAATCCATGTATCAATTATATCAAGCACGTTTGTACACATGCTGCCATCAATGCTTTCAAAGCATTCTCTTTCCAGTTGAGCCATTGGTATCAGCTTCTCTTTTCCCTCCCACCCTTGTGGCCCCTTGATAAATGATAAATGATTATTACTTTCATATTTTATACCATCCACTGTCACTTCACCCATATCTGTTCTTCAGCTCCCTCGTGGGTAGGGGGCATGGGGACGTGGGTTATAGTAGATCTTTGCTATTGGGTCTCTCTTTCTCCCCCTTCTCCCCCTCACCTCCACCCTATCCTCATGGTATCACTACTCCCATTATTGTTCCTGAGGAGTTGATCTGTCCTGGATTCTGTGTGTCATGAGCTCTTATCTGTATCAATGTACATGCTCCAGTCTAGCCAGATTTGTATGGTAGAACTGGTGTCGTGAAGGTGCAGGGGAAGAGGCATTAAAGAACTAAAGGAATGTTGTGTGTCTCCTCAGTGCTATAATGCAGCCTGGCTGGCTTGACCCTTCCTTGTGACACTTCTGTTAGGAGATGTCCTATTGTCCATCAAAGGACTTTGGGTCTCCACTCTGATCCCCTCATTCGCACTGATAGGATTGTTTGTATTGGATCTTTTGTTTATTTGTTTTGTTTTGTCGGGTGGTGGGAGTAGGAGGCCCAGCCTTTGCTCCTGTGGAGCTGCTGCTGGAACTGAACCTCCATCCCAGTGGGCCGCAGTCCTGTGCACAACCACTGTGCCACCGGGGCTCAGCCCTATATTGGATCTTATATTGCCTGATACCTGATCTGGTTGACACCTTGTGATCACACAGGCTGATGTGCTTCTCCGATCTGGGCTTTGTTTATTCCCTGCTAGATGGCTGCTTGTTTAACTTCAAGTCTTTAAGACCCAAGATGCTCTCTATTCTCATAACCAGACACCATTAGCTTTCTTCACCACATTTGTTTATGTACCCATTCTGTCTTCAGTGATTGTGTTGGGAAGGTGAGCATCACAGAATGCCAGCCAGGTTATTAGAAAGAAGTGTTCTTGCATTGAGGGAGAACTTGATTAGAGGCCCAACGTCCATCTGCTACCTTGATACTTGACATATAAATATATGTGGATAGACCTCTATTCCTATCATTATACATTAATATATTTACATGTATACATGCCAATATATATACCTTTATAAATGTCTTTTGCCTCCTAGTTCTTTCCTTTATTTTCCAAAAAGACACTTTTTAAAGAAAAACAAATCATTGCATTACTGATATATACTTATAATGAATTTCATCTATCTTTTTTTGAAAAGCCAAATTATAAAAAAAAAGAAAAGCCAAATCATGTTAAAACTTGAATAGAAAGAATATGCACTTATTTTACTCATTTCCTCATTCAGTATATGTTAATCATGTATGTTCAAGATGCCAGATCCTACCGGTGGTACCCCACACAGATATTGTTTCTGCCTTCCCAGGAAAATACAGGCAATATCAATCTAGTTTGAAAATGATTATTACAGGAAAGTACACAATGTCCCTGAGAGAAGATGAAGGGAAAGACTGGACTGACACTTGAGGACATAGTAAACTTCTTGAGCCTTCGGTTCCTAATAAAAGTTGAAAGGCTGAGTCAGTCTCAACTAAGCAAAACAGCAGAAGAAACTGTTTCTGGAAGAGGGGAACAGTGTATACAAAGACCCCCAAAGAGGAGAAAAGACTTCAAATTTGTAGAACTGAAAATGGTTTAGAATACTCTTGATAAAAGGGTACATTCTAAACAGTTGGTACGAAATGAACCCACTCCACTCTGTTTAGGAATCTGATACTTTCCCCGGGGTCTCGGTTTGTCTAATTGTTTCTTTGTATTACAATAGCAATTTTTTCAGCTGCAAATTCAAATATTCTGAATCTTAACAGGTTAGAAGATCAAACCACTTATATTTCATATAGTAGGAAAACTAGAAGGATAGTGGAATCAGTGGTTTGACAGTGTTTCTAGGGATCCAACTTCTTCCTCTCACTTGCTACCTTCTAGACAGAGAGCTACTTTCTAAGTCTGATTCCCCTCATGGTTACGTGATGGCTGTCCAAGTCCCTGGAGTAACATGTTTCCCCATCTGCTTCTACCAGAAAGATATTCGCTTCATCTTCATTGACCATGCAAAGGTACTTGAGTCTTGGTCCATAATAAGCTGTGGTTTATCTTAAAAACAATGGAAGTTTCAGAATACTTCATTGTGCTCATTTATACATGGATCAAGAGGTGGTTATGCTAACGGAGGAATGGAATTGCATGGTTTAAAATCAGGAAGGTGTGTGCCAGGGTTTTAACCTCTCACTGTACTTGTTCAATCTATATGTTGAGCAGATCATCAAAGAAGCAGGATTATATGAAGAAGAGTGTGGCATCAGGATTGATGGAAGATTATTAAGAATCTACAATATGCAGATGACACAACTTTGCTTGCTGAAAGTGAGGAGGGATGGAAGCACTTGCTGATGAAGATCAAGAATCGTAACCTTATTATAGATTACAGCTCAATGTAAGGAAGACCAACATCCTTACAACTGGGTCAATAGGTTGCATCATGATAAATAGAGACAAGGTTGACGTTTTCAAGGGTTTTGTCTTCCTTAGATCCACACTCGGTGCTCATGAAAGCAGCAGTCAAGAGATCAAAAGACATATCGAATTAGGTAAATCTACTGCACAAGACCTCTTTAGAGTATTGAAAAGCAAAGATGTTATTTTGAGCACCACAGTGCACCTGACCAAGCCATAATATTCTCTGTTCCCTCATATGCATGCGAAAGTTGGACATTGAATTAAGACCATAGAAGAATTGATTTATTTGAATTGTGGTGCTAGAGAAGAATATTGAGAGTACCATGGATTGCTAAAAGGGCAAGAAAATCTGAAAGTATGCCCCGAGAACTCTGTAGCGGCAAGGATAGCAGGACTCCTTATATACTTTGAACATGTCAGGAGAGACAAGTTCCTGCAGAAGGGTGTCATGTGTGGTAAAGTGGAGGGGGGGCAAAAAAAAAAAAGGAAGGCCCTCAATGAAATGGATTGACGTTGGCTGCATCAATGGGATCAGGCACAGGAATAATTATAAGGGTATTCTGCTCTGTTGTGCAGTGTCACTATGGGTTAGAACAGAGTGGATGACACTTAATAGCAACTTTGTTAGTGTGGTTTGTAACTTTTTCAATATTTAGGCAGATCGTGGGCAGACCTTCACCTGTACTCTTGGCCTAGGTTTCACAAATTTTAGTAGAGACCAAGATCAAGTAGGTCAGTAGAAAAGAAGACCAGCGTAGTATTCTCTAGTCTTATGCACCACCTAGACTTAGATGTGTTTTGGGTATCATCTATGGATTCCCAATAGGTTCACTTGTGCTATCTGAATTCTCATGAAAATGTTGAGGCAAGCTGACGGTACTTCTCCTCCTTGTGGGCCTGGTGTGCACTGGCTGCAAACAGCAAACCTCCTGGGTAGTGTCTGCAGCCTCTTGGCCTGTAGAGGTTACCCTAATGGACCTTGGGAACAAACAACTCCTGGCTGCTCTTTGATGCTGCAGGCCTGACTAATTTCTGCTCTCCCTAAACTAGACTCCAAACTGGGAGTCGAGATGCTTTGGGGAAACCTCAAGGCATGGTGGCTAGAGTCCACAGAGGCCAGGTTATCATGTCCATTCACACCGAGATTCAAAACAAGGATCATGTGATTGAGACCTTACGCAGGACCAAGTTCAAGTTCCCTGGACTCCAGATGATCCACATCTCCAAGAAGTGGGGCTTCACCAAGTTTAATGCTGTTGAGTTTGAGGACATGGTGGCTGAGAAGTGCCTCATCCCAGATGGCTGTAGAGTCAAGTACATCCCTCACTGTCGCCCCTTGAACAAGTGATGGGCCCTGCATTCATGAAGGTCATGGTAGCCCTGTGCTGCCTCACCTGTACCCACCAAATAAAATTGAACATCCTGATTAAAAACAAACAAACAAACAAACAAATAAAATGGAGAGGCAGTGCACCAATGATTAAACCAAAAATACTTGCATATTCAATTCATTAGTAGAAGGCTGTTTTTTAATGAGCAACTCTGATAAGCCAAATGTTTATTGGGATTGAGTAATAAAGGCCATGCATCCATGACCTCTAGCTGTGAAGATTCTTGAGATTAATTTGAAAATAAATACTAGCTTCCAAAACAGTTTTACAGAAAAGCAATATGCCTTACCAAAAGAAACAGACTTCTACATTAGTTTGCCAGCTACTCCCTTTCTGTCTCATAGGTAGTTTTTGAAGTGTGATATGCTAAGCCTTCTGCAGAAACAGGTAAAAAAAAATAATTATGTATAGTGCTTACATAAATACTTTACAGGGAGAAGGTGTAGTTGGCAAGAAACATAAAAGGCAAGAGAGTGATACTTTTGAAAAAATATAGTTACATGTAGACAGTTTGAAAGCTGTCAACAGCATGAAAATTAACTAAGTAAAGCATGTCTCATTCACCCAATGAAATGTTATGTGACTGTTAAAAAAAAGAAATATGCCACGTTAGAAACTACTTAGAATGCTCTTCAAACTTTATTGGATATATAAGAAGAAGGTACAGACAAAAGAAACACCCTGTCTTCTTTCACAATGTCAGTGTCAGAAAAGACAAAGGCAGGCTGAATGGTGTGCTGTGGTAAACTTGACTAATAAACTTGGTAAACACCAAATACAATGTGTGATGTTTGATTGGATTTTGCTTCAGAGGCAAAAGAAATTGCCACAAAGGATAATATTGGAACAACTGGAAAATTTGCATTTGGACTATACATTAAATAATAGTATTGCATCAACATTTCCTACATTTCATACTTGTGCCTTCATTATGTAAAAGAATGACTTCATTCTGAGGAAATACATAAGAAGTATTTAGATGTCTACAATTCAATCTCAAATATTTTAGTAAAAGTAATATTAAATATCAAAAGAGCAATATCAAAATTTTAGAGAGAAATATATAACATTATAAGATTGAAAATCAAACCCCACTACCATGAAGTTGATTCTGATTCAGAGAAACCTTATAGGACAGAGTAGAACTGTTTCTTAGGGAGTCTAAGATTATGAATATTAAAAAAAAGATTATGAATATTTACAAGAACAGACAGGTTCTCTTTCAGAGTCTTTCTCTACACACTTTTTTTGGTAGAGGGGATTTTTAATTTGTTATTTCTTTTTTCCCAATAGTTTCATTGGCACATAATTTACATGTCATATAATTGGATTAAATTCTTCAAACTTGTCAAGGGGAAATTGAACAATCACCACTACATTCATCCTAGAGCATCCCCCTACCCACCCCATGGTAGATTCGCCTCCAAAATGAACTGTGCAATCATAAGCAGCTCCAGTGTTCCCTATCCCTTCCTGCCTTCATTATTTATTCTCCAACTCCCCCTCCCCTCCCACTGCCAATTGCCCTCTCTAACATTTCCTGCTATTATCATTGCACATCCACTTGCATCAGTTATTATCATTGTACATCCACTCTGCCTGTGCTTCACAGCTGGGAAACCCCACAGAAAATAATGAAAAACGAATAGCACTTAAGCTATAAGGATAAGATCACATTAGTATAAAGACAAAAACACAAATGATACGTGAGAGATCTCATCAACATTCAAGAAGCCAAGAAAGAAGTTTTAATCACAGAATATTTAAGACACACTTGCACCCAGAACAAATTCAGGACTCGTCTAAGGGAAGGTCAATGGCCAGCTATTGAGGTCCATCCAGAATAATCAAGGTTACTATGGTCTCTGCCTGTGAGTAGGGTTTTTCGGGATTATTGCTTTTGGCTAGAAGGGATCATTTCATGAAGATGAATATTGAGCAAGGTTATGATGTAAGAACTAGTTGTTCTTAAGTTGGAGCTAGAATTTAGCACAAACCCAGAATGTCTTTCTTTATCTATGCTTTTTTTTTTTTGGCTGCAGCTTGGCCCATAATACATATGTCATATCATTCCATAGTTCACGCATATCAAACCTAATTGTACCATTGCTTCCATAATCAATCTCTAGACATATTTTTCCTTCCAGGGCTTCTTGACATCATCTCCTTCTTATCTCCCCCATCTCTCTATATCACCACTCCCCCTACTCCCACCAAATCCCTTGTTATGTTCTTTTCCTATAGGTTTCACACTCCTGGGTTTCATTTACTGAAAAACAGAAACAAACACCACAGCTTCAAAAGTGTGCCCTCGATGGAAACACACCTCTGAGATACATAGACATAAGCATAAACAAAATATAGCAGAATGGCCATCGTAGGATGGCTGAAATAGTGTGCACATACGTTAATACAGCATACAGGATGCTAAGGTAGCATGATCTTGTTTGCCCACCAACTGACAGTATCCCGCTCTGGTATAGCTGCCTTCTGCCTTCTGCTTCCTCAGACACCATGTGTTTTCTGGCTTAAATCGTCAGGTCACTAATGTATGTGTAGAGCCAGCTCAGCCAATGGGATTTCATTTGGGGTCTCCCCATGCAGCTTCTGGACCATGCAAAGCATCCCAAAGATGCAGGATTCCGTGTCCCAAAGCT
Source organism: Nesogale talazaci (assembly GCA_004026705.1). Taxonomy (NCBI): domain Eukaryota; kingdom Metazoa; phylum Chordata; class Mammalia; order Afrosoricida; family Tenrecidae; genus Nesogale; species Nesogale talazaci. Next base: position 36,808 of record PVJH01008142.1, on the reverse strand, counting down.
CTACAGCACCCAGCCTGGGTTCCTGGAATATCCCCAAATGTCCTAGGTCCTTTTGGCACACTCACTGCAGCCACTAGAGACCCTCCCCCCTACTATTCCCAAGAGAAAATCCTCAGGCCACCCTTCCCACTCTCCCCTCAATAGACATGCACCTATGTTCTCCCTAAACTTGACTGTTCCCTCTCCTTACTTCTGGGCTCCTCCTCCCTTCTGTAGGCCTCATGCCTCTAACAGGGACACCTCCCTCTTCAGCCCAGTTCCCCTTGGCTACCACTCAGCAGACAGCACCCCCCCCCCATCCATTTGATTTTGCTGTGCTGAGGTGCCCTCTGGCCCAGTCCCCTACTCTATACTTACCTGGAGCAGATCATGTGTGGTTCATTGGCACGGGTCCGACTCTTTACCAGGCTGTCTGGTTCTTGGCCAGGAGACTGGATGCCCTACAAGTCTGAGCTTGTGCCCGTTCAGCTGCGTGTTCTTACTGCAGTGGCCTCATACAGTACTTGTCCTTTTGTGCTCGACTAACTTCACTCAGCACAACGTCTTCCAGATCCTTCGATGAGTTGAGGTGTTTCATGGTTTCACTGCTATTCTTTTAGGGATGAGTAGTATTCCACTGTGTGTATGTATCAGAATTTTTTTCCCCACCCACTCTTCTTTTGATGGGAATTTAGTCTGTTTCCAGCTTCTTGCTATATCCTACACACTTTTTAAAAGACATGGTAGACGTCATACTTGTCCAAGAGTGAAAACACACACTCCATTCGAGTAAAATTAAGGAGTTGTGCTGAAAATCTACTGAACTGTCCAACCTTGGGGAATGCCCAAAGTCACAGAGTGAAAATGGATTACTCTGAGGAGCAGCAAGGAAACAGCCATCTCCATGGGATTAAAACAGAGACCAAACCTACCTTACTACGATGGAATGGAAAGCAATTGACAAAGTAAAAGGCGGGACATCTCAAAGTGGGGCTTTTCCTGGGATTGGCCGATAATATAGATGTAGGATTACATGACCGGTTAAGGATGCATAATTGCAAGCACAGAAGAGGGCGGCATCAACACATTTGTTTTAGACCAGGCTGACTACAGAAACAGATCCAGCAATACTCATATGTGTGTAAGAGAGAGCTTTAAAAAATGTCTATTTTATCAAAGCACGATTGTACATTGAGATAACATTCCGGTCCAGTCCAGATCAAGTCCAGAAATCTGATATTAGCCCATATGTCTGATACTAGTGTATAAATTTCTCTCCAGACTCTCACAACACATGCAATGATGCCAAATACAGAAAGATCACAGGCTTGTGAGTGAAAAGTCTTATGGATCCAATGGTGGTGGAAGCATCTTAGCGCTGGCTGCCATCAGCATAGCTGCGTGTGACTTCTCACAGGAATGTGAAACAGAGAGCGAGTGCTGACTGTTCCGGCTCCTCACTGGGATACTTCCTCCAGGGAGAAAGAGAGGAAGTTCCCCAAATCCCCATTAGACGGTCATGCCCACAAGGAGGCATCATCAGGCTGTGACCTGATTGACAGTCCAGACTCCACCCTTTCACTCGAGACTTGTCTGGAGGTTCTAGCAGGGGAGCTCAGTTACTCAAATACCCTCGACCAAAAGACGGTCCTTCTATCGGGGAAGGTCGTCCTCTTCAACCGAACGCGCAGCTTCGGGAGGGGCGCACATGGAGCAATGAGGGAGGAAGGGGACACCCGCCTAGCCAGCCAGAGCAGCCGAATCAACCCTGGCGATTCATGGGGTGACACATGTTGCAGCCGGATCGCCCTCACCTCCCCTTTCACCCTTAATATCTTTAAATTGACCCCAGGTTATGTAACTACCACATTTTTCCATGAGAAAATGTTCCATTACTGTGTGAAGCCCCCTCTGATGAGCTTTGCAAATGAGAGGGACAGAAAACAACCACAGGACATTGCTTTTCTAGAAACATGCTATCAAGCCTACTTTCTTGAGGTTGCCTTTTCCCGGGGGTCTATGGTAAAGGAGATGTTTAATAAAGCTGTGTATCAAGACTCTGGAGGAACGGGGTGCCAGTATCCTGCTACTGACTGGTTACAGAGAAAATAGCTCTTCTAGGGTGGATAGAGGTTAAGTCAGTTTACCTAAGCTTATTCTGCAGGGGCTAAAATAGCAAAGAAAGTCCATTTTTTAGCATCAGAGCAGCTGTACTACCTTAGATCCAAAGTCTCAAATTGTAAAGCGCTGGCTCAGACGTGAAGGATTCCTGATGGCAGAGTGAGTTATGTGTAGCGCTCCCCATCTCAAAATGACTAGTTTGCACTGGGCTGCTAATCTCTAGTTTGAAACCACCAGTTGCTCTCTGGGAGAAAGAGGAAACTGTCTGCTCCAGGAAAGACTTATGGTCTCAGAAACCCAAAGGGGCAGTTCTACTCTGTCCTGTAGGATCGATATGTGTTGAAATCAATCCAATGACTGAAGGTTTGATAACTGATACTTTAGAAGCTCTGGTGGTACAGCGGGTTAAGTATTTGGCTGCTAACCCAAATGTCAGTCCTTGGAACACACCAATCTCAAGCCCAACAGTCTGGAATCCCACAGCCTTGAGTCCAACAGCCACACTCTCCTAAGCCACGTCTAATTAAAAGAATGAAGCTGCCTGCTTCCTGAAAGAGTGACAGCCCTGAAAACCCTCGTGAAGACTTCTGGTATATGTCCTAGAGGATCCCTGTAAGTGGAAATCCACATCCGGTATGTTTGGAACTCATGTTTTATATATGACTTTACAACCTATCTCTTTGTTGGTTTGATAGCAAATAAAGCATTGGCAGCGTAGTGAGCTACACGTTGGGCTACGACCTTGGAAATGCCAAGCGGTGATCTACTCTGTCCTGCAGAGTCCTCATGAGTCAGGATTAGCTCAACAGGAGTAAGTTTTATTGCACAAACTTTACACAATTTTAATAGTTGCACAATATGCAGAAAACGTGGACCATACCAGACATCCTGCTTTTGGCAGGACAGTCCCAATTTTAAAGAATTTTTCCCACGTCCCATGGCGTTTTAAAAAAGCCCCGATTTTTGTAAAGAATGCATGGCAAGCTAGGAAATGGCGGGAGAACGGGAAGAGAATATACCCCCTCTAATTCCTCTCCCTTCCCCCCCTCCCCCGCTCCCCGGCCCCTGTCAATGGTGTTTCGCTTCACCAATGTTAAAATCTGGTCACTTTACCCTACTCCCAAATTCCACATCTTTCCATTCCATTTTCCCACACACTTTCTGGTAACCCCTCATTTACCTCACATACTCTTTTTTTTTCTTCCCCCCCCCCTTTTTTTTTTTCAAATCGGAGGCTCATACAACACTTATCACAATCCACACATTCATCCGTTGTGTCAAGGACATTTGTCATCATCATTCTCAAAACATTTGCTTTGTACTTGAGCCCTTGCTATCAGCTCCTCGTTTTGTCCCCTCCTTCCCCTCCTCCCTCATGAACCCTCGATAACTTATAAATCATTATTTTGTCATATCTTACACTGTCTGAGGTCTCCCTTCACCCTTTACCCACTTTTCTGTTGTCCATCTCCCAGGGAGGAGGTTATATGTAGATCCTTGTAATAGGTTCCCCCTTTCTACCCCACCTTCCCTCCACCTTCCTGGGATGGACACCCTCTGCACTGGTCCTAAGGGAATCATCTGTCCTGGAATCCCTGTGTTTCCAGTTCTTATCTGTACCAGTGTACATCCTCTGCTCTAGCTGAATTTGTAAGGTAGAATCGGGATCGTGATAGTGGGAGGGGGGTAAGTATTTAGGAACTAAAGGAAATTTGTATGTTTCATCATTGTTACACTGCACCCTGACTGGCTGGTCTCCTTCCCGAAAACCTTAGTAAGGAGATGTCCAATTGCCTCCAGATGGGTCTTGGGTCCCTAATCTGCACTCCCCATCATTCACAGGTGCCTGATACCTGATCCTTTCCATACCTCATGATCACATTTGCTGGTATGGGCTTTGTTGCTTTTGAGCTAGATGGCTGCTTCTTTAATTTCAAGCCTTTAAGACCCAGACACTATATCTTTTAGTAACCAGACACCACCAGCTTTCTTCACCACATTTGCTTATGCATTCATTTGTCTTCAGCAATCATATCAGGAAGGTGAACACACAATGATAAGACTTTTTGTCTTTTGATGCCTGATCCCCTAATCCCTTTGGCAACTCGTGATCACACAGGCTGTTGTGCTTCTTCCTTGTGGGCTTTGTTGCTTCTGAACTAGATGACCACCTGACATACTCTTCTTCTTTTCTTTTTTGTGGTATCATTGCCCTGGTGAGAGTAGGAAGCCCAGCCTTGCTCCCGGAGAGCTGCTGCTAGATTTGAACCGCCAACCCTGTGGGCCATAGTCTCACACACAACCGCTGGGCCACCAGGGCTCAGCCCTCACATACTCTTCTATGGATGTTTTGGGGGTCAACGTTCATCAGCTAACAAATATATCTGGAGTTCAAACCTGTTAAGAGATTCTGTGGGAGAAAAGACCTTCTGAACTGCCTCCATAAAGATTTTAGCCTAGGAAACTCTATGGGGGCAATTCTACTCTGCTCTATATGCAGGCTAAGTGTCGTGATCAGCAAGCAACAACTAACTCTGTTGTAGGATAATCAGACTACTCGCATATTTTTCTATTCTAAATAAATATGCAGCGACTATATTCCCTTAGGATAGATTCCTAATGGAGAAATAACTGGGTCATAGGGTAGCAAGTCATTTAAAGACTCTGGAGACACGTCGTCAAATTCCATTCTCCAAAGATTATTCCAGCTGCTTCTTTCAGTGCCAAGGCTTTCCCAGAAACCGTGGGGATAGGAAGTTGCACTCACTGTGGACTGCACATGGAGTCAGGGGAGCCATGCTGAGGGGCTTCCTGCTCTGCCATGAGCCGTCTGTGTGACCCGAAGAAAAGCAACATAAAGCAGAAATAAGTTATTTAAAATATTCATCAGCCTTTCATCATTTTTCAGATTTTCATTTTCTTAGACATTCATCTGAAATTTGCTTGTGCATCACAAAAGAACTTAAGTCCATTTCCATTTAACTTTTCCTCCCTTTGTAACTCCTCAGACCGGGCTTTACCTTCAATAGGTCAGGGACCCGGAGAGTCTCTACGGTGGTGAACATCCTCTTCTTTTTGTAAATATCGATTTTATTCATTTTAAAGGTATTGTTATTCTCTTTCACTGGCAGAATGCAGCACACACAAAGAAAAACACACTAGATCTAATTGTAACAGCCTGACTCTCATTCAAACACTGACACTGTCCCCTAACAGCACCCACCCCCTGTGGTTCTTGATTCTTTTTTTCCCCCCTCTTTTCCCATCCACTCTCCCTCCTCCCTTCTCACGGGCTTTTAAAATCATGTTTACATATATCTATTCTCTTTAACCTCACAAAGCACCCCCATAAAACTGCCAGAAGTGTTCTTCCCAGCTGAAAGATCAGAAAACAAGGCCCAGAGTGGTTCAGCACTTTGTCTGGGCTCACCAGTTAGCAAATGACATGGAACGCTCAACTTCTGGTTTCTATTTCAGAACTCATTTCCATGATCTCACACTGCCCCTTTTCACCTAGTCCAGCAATCGTCCAGGAGCGGTGCTGTTCAAACTTTACCGAACATACAGATGGCCCATAAAGTACAGGTTCCCCATCAGGAGGGTTGCAGTCCGGGTGGTCGAGTGGTTCTGGGTGGGGCTGCGCTCCCCACGGCCAGCAGTTTGAAACGACCAGCAGCTCCACGGGAGAAAGACTGGCCTTTCTATTCCCAGAAGAAGTGGGTTGGAAACATGGGAAACTTAGGATAGATGATCCATCAAGACTAGTAATAGGAGTGGTAATACCAGGAGGGTAGAGAAATGGAGGAATAGAAAGGGAGAACCAACCTCAGGGATCTACACGTAGCCTCCTCTCTGGGGCACGGACAGCAGGGAAGCGAGTGTTGGGACACATTGGACAGTGTACAGGATGAAAAAATAATTTGTAAATTACTAAGGGTTCAAGGGGAAGGGGGTGAGGAAGGGTAATATAGGGAGCTGATAATGGGGGCCTGGAGGGAGGGAGAATGTTTTGAGAGTGATGGTGGCAACGAGGTGTGTAAAAGTGGCCTGCACACAACTGATGTTGTTAGGGATTGTGATGGGAGTTGTAGGGGCCCCCCCAATAAAATGATTCATTAAAAAGGGGGGGAAAGGGGAGTTGTCTTTTTTTTAAAGAGGAGCTTGTACCAAGGGCTCAAGTGGAAAATGTTGGGAAATGTATGTGGAAACGTGTGCAAATGTGCTTGATACAAATGATGTACTGAATGTTGTAGTAGCTGTAAGAGCCCCCAATAAAATTAAAAAAAAAAAAAAGTGGGTTGACATAAGTCTGCATTGACTCCATGGCAGGGAGAGTCAGGAGGGTGGGAGGAGCCCATGGCTCTGCATGTGTAACAAGCACCCTGCAGATGCCAGTGCTGCTTGTCCTGGGCCTGCACTGGGAATTGCTGTGCCTCTTCGTGCCCTTTGGCAATATGATTTCCTATTTTGGTAGGCCCATCTTAAGCTCAGCTGGTGTGAAAACCAAAGCCATTTATCATAGAGAACCCACCAGGTTCTGGGATGAATAGAGCAGCAGCTGCAACTACATAACTGACCACAAGCCTGGACTCCATCGTTTTCTGCTACCGTTTCAAATAATCAAGCTGGAAACACACACACACACACACACACACACACACACACACACACACACCAAATCCATTAAAGATGCTATTTAAAACTGAGAATGTAGATTGTCAGGCCAGCCCAGCACAGAGGAAGAAATTTAGCTTCGGAAGGCAAGCTCTGACTGTGAGCCGCTCACTGAGATTGCCAGGGTGGGTGACTAGGCAGGGCCCACAGCCTGGGAAAGGCGAAGGAAATAGGAATGCGTCAAGTGTTTCAGGGACAGTGAGTATAGACTCATTCGGGAAGAATGTATAATTCACGTAGGGAAACCTGAAATTGGAAGCGTAATTTCAGGCCACATTTTTTATAGCCTGCAGATGGGTCACTGAAAGCTTTGCGCGCAAGAGTGAAATGATAAAAAACAAAAAGGGTGTTGGGAAGACAAGTTTACAGAAAGGAATGCCCAGCGTGTTAAAAGGCCAGGGCCTTATTTGGGTGTGAGAGAATGGGAGTGGGCATGGAAGAGCAGAGGCACAGCTGCGAGAGCTGGATAGGAGAAGTGCCGTGAGGAATAAAGCGAACCGGTTGTACTGCTTAATTGCTTGGGACAAGTAATCGAAGGCACTGATGTGAGTTTCTAAGGTGAGGCGAGGGGGCTGGGGAGAAGTGATGGTCCCATTAGCAAAAGCAGGGGCATCGGGAGACATGTGGACTCAAAATCATCCCCTCAAGATCACAGCAACTACTGCCTCCCCCAACTCTACATCCTGACATGGAAACTTCTTTCTCTCCGGAATGCTATGAGGGCAGGAGAGTCCTTGGGAATACTCTAAACTCCCTGATGGTTAGTGACGAGCCTGTGGTTGGTATGGAGACCCTGAGCAGAACAACTGGTAAGCACCCAGATTCTAACCAGAAAGATGGGTGGTTGGGATTGACCCCGTGGTTTTGGGAAGAAAGGCCGTGTTTTCTACCTTAGGTCACGCAGCCACGGAAACCACTGGAGAACACATTCTAGGTGGTAACATAGGCTCTCCGTGAGTAGGAACCGACTACCCGGGAACACCTTTGATTGGGCCTTCACTTGGTTTTCCAGGAAAGCCGTGGGTGTGCGGGCATGTAGGGGTCCTCCCTACCCACCCCATTAACCCTCACTTGTAGCACAGTTCCTGAAGAGTGCAGAGAAAAGTCTGTATGCTTGGACCAAAGTCCAATTAACCGACCTCTGTGGCATTTAGACCTTAAAGTAGGGGTTCTCAACCGTCCTCATGCCTTGACTCTTACATACAGTTCCTCATGTGGTGGTGACACCCCTCCTCCAACCCTAAAATTATTTTCTTTGCTACTTCATCACTGTCATTCTGCTACTGTTACGAATCAGGTGACTCCCGTGAAGGGGTTGTTCTACCCCTGAAGGGGTCGAGACCCACAGGTTGAGAAGCCCTGCCTTAAAGAGTGGCATCCTGCATTCCAGCTTGCTGCCTGCTCCCGGCACCAACACCTTAGAAGGTCATTCGTCTAATTCTGATCTCACTGGTGTGCCTTAGCATGGTCCCCTGGAAACTTCCGTGCTGGAACCTGAGGTTCTTCCACAGCTGAGTTCCACTCCCGCACACACTGTCCTCACTGCCTCACGGAGGCCCTGCTGCCCTCAGAATAGCACAGCTATTTGTAGCAAAGGGCAGACCTTTGTACACCATTGGCACTCTCACTCTCCACAGCTCATGGGAGCCCAAAAGGAAGAAGTCCAGACATGCATGCAATTTTCTCCTCTCTTCATCAATCCGCCCCATTGTCTTCTTTGATGGTCTAACTTCCTGCCGCAATTGTGAGGTATTTTGGGAAATTCTGAGATGCAATTCATAGCTCTTGCTAGCAAGACAAGATTTTAAATGAAAACGGAAAATTATTTTCAAAGAAGAGAAGTTGAGTGGTTGTTGTTGCCGTTGCTGCTGCTGCTGCTTTTAAGGTCAGCTGCCTCAGTCAAATGCTAAGTGGGATATTTCCATGTGTGGGTTTTCTCCTCTCACTTCTGACATCACCGATAATCAGCAAGTATTTGTAGAACACCCACTCTTTTCAGAGCACAATAGTTTTTTTCATTGCCTACTCTTCAAGACAAGTGGTGATCCAATCCATCCAGTAAAAGAGTTTGTTTTCTTTCCCCATTTCCCCCTAGCTCCATAGGGTCCCTCCTCTGTGTTCCTGAAGCATTAGGCACAGGGCATTTTAGGCATTTGGGCCCTAATCTCAGGTTCTAAGGAGCCCTGGTGGCATGATCATTCCGAGTTGGACTGCTAGCCACAAAGTCAGCAGTTCAGAACCACCAGTAGCTCACGGGAGACAGACGGGACTTTCTACTCCCTTAAAAAGTTACAGTCTCATAAAGTTATACTAAACTTAAAGGCAGCAGTTCTACCCTGGTCTATAAGTCAGAATTGACTCAATGGCGGTGTGTTCTAAGGTTCTAGACTTTAGTATTCAACTTCTTCCCTTTGTCCTTCCAATGCCTGGCTATTAAACCCCTCATTACTCCTATGATCTCTTTTCCCAGTCCTCCAATGTTGTGGTTGTTGGGTGTCATTGGTTGGTGTCCACTAATAAGGACCCTACGTACACTAGAGTTTCTGCATCTGTTAACCTCTTGCAGTCCTGTGGTACTCTTGCTACAATTAATGAACTGGCATCGGTACATTATTGCTGAAGTGTGTAGTTTACTCACCCTTTGTGTTTGCCTGTGGGTTTTGTCAAGTGAGTAAGGCTATGCAACCACAATGATAGTATCATATGGAATAATTTCATCATGCTAAAAAACCTCTGTATACTCCCCATATCTTCCCCTACCCCCTGGCAACCACTGGACTTTTTACTGTCTGTATGACTCTTGCCCTAGGCAGAATGTCATGTACTGAAATCATAGACCATATTTTTTGGACCAAAAGGCACACTTCCCTCCCCCCCTCCAAAGTGGGGGAAAATTGGAATGCATTTTATGATCTGAAGGTGTGGTACCCCAGAACATTTTAGTATATTGGTACTATTTGGTTCAAGATTCTTTTTTTTTTCTGTTTTCCTGCTCTAAAAACTGGGTGTATCTTATGATCAAGTGCGTCTTATGGTCTGAAAAATATAGTAGTTTGTAGCCTTTCATTTTGTAAATGACACACTCATGTCTTTTCATGGTTTGACAGCTTACTCACTTTATTTATTTATTTTTCCTTTTTAAAAAATTAAATACTTTTATTGGGAGCTCTTACATCTCTTATCACAACCCATACAATCATCCATTGTGTCAAGGACATTTGCACATATGCCGCCATCATCATTTTCAAAGCATTCTCTTCCCACTTGAGCCCCTGATATCAGCTCCCTATTTAGCTTATTCCTTTTCATCACTAAATAATATCACCCATCCGCCATCTGCCTGTCCTACTGCGGTGGCATGTGTGCTGCCGTGACACTGAAAACTAAGTCACCAGTATCACAAATGCCAGCAGGGCCACTGAAAGTAAACAATGCTAAACCGAGCTTCCAGACGAAGAACTGACTCTGAGAACGGAATAAATAGTCTGTCCACTTTGGAGGCATTAGCCACTGAAAACCCTATGGAGAGCACCGAAAAATTGTCAGTTATTGAAAACCTAGTAAATGGAAGCAGAGCATTGTCAGTAGTGACAGAAGATGAGCCCCTCATGTCAAAAGGCACTCAAAATATGACTGAGGAAGAACTGCTGTCTCATAGAAGAGTTGATCATTATGACCAGGATGTAATAAAGCCTGTGGGATTAATGCCTTCTGGACCTTGGCTGAGGGGGCATGACTCAAGGTGAGAAAAGACTGCTAGCTGCACACATAAATTAATAATTGGGACTTGGAATATATGAAGCATGAATCCAGGAAATTGTGAAGTCATTCAAAATGATATGGAATGCATAAAGATCAATATTCTATTCATCTGTGATTGAAAATGGAGGATATTGACCAGTTTGGCGCAGAAAGTCATATGGCTCACCATGTTGGGAATGATATAATCCTGAAGAGTTGTGTTGCATTATGTGAAGTACAATCCTCCCCGTGATAGATTGCCTACCCACATACAAGGAAATCCAATCACTATAATTATTACTTTAATGTATGCAACAAACACAAAAGCTAGTAATGTAGGAATTGAATTCTACCAACATCTTCCGCCTGAAATGGATCAGATATGCCATCAGGAGGCACCAATAATTATTTTATTGGCAACTATTTTGCCAATAATTATTGGCAATTGGAACAAAAAGTTGGATAAAAAGAAGGAACAGTAGTTGGGAAATATAGACTTAGTGACAGAAACAGAGCTGGAGATTGAATGATAGACTCTTGCAAGACTTCATAGGAAATATCCTTTTCAATAAGAGAAAGGTAACTAACTATACATATGAACTTCTCAGGTATGGGTTAATATTGGACTTATGACTTTGAACTGAGCTGGGCTGGGGTGCTTTCTCAATGTCCCATTCCTCTTATATATATAAATCGTACCCTTATATAAAAAAATACACAAAAATCAAATTGACTATGGAGATTTGATGCATAAAACATCGATAGCAGAAGACCTAATAAGCTGTGGGCTGACATCAAAAGCATGATACACAAAGTGAAAGGTCATCAAAAAGACAAGAAAGGTGCCCCAGCTGAATCCACCATAGGCAGGCAAAATACTAAGGGCATGCAACAGAACAGCAGGGGAGCAGAGTAAGGAAGTGCCCAGGGAGTACCAAAAATAGACTTTGGGGCCAGGGCATGGCGCCCCATCCGATTCCACTGGAAAACACTCTTATAGGTCAATAAACAGATCTTGAACCATTTACATGCTTTGCTTTTCTTTTTATTTGGGGAGGTCATGGGTTTATTGCTTTGTTTTCTTTTGTTGCTTTGTTTTGCTCTGTTTTTGTACATATTATTATCTCTGCTCTTCTATCTAGATAAGTGGGATAAACAAGCTGGAGAAGAAAACAACAATACTAAGGGTTCTAGGAGGACATGGAAGATCGGGAAGTGGGACAAAGGACGTGGTATTAATAAGCCCATGGACAAGGGAATACTAGCTGATCCAAAATCAGTGGTTAGGAGGATGTAAGAGGCCTGGTAGGACTTGATCAAGGGCAATGTAACTGAGAGGAATTTCTGAAACCCAAATGAAGGCTGGGCATGATAGTGGACAAGAAGTAAGTAAAAGGAAATAGAAGAAAGAACTAGGAGGTGAAAGGCATTTATAGAGGTCTAAATAAAAGCATGTACATATGTAAATATATTTATATATGATGATGGGAAATAGATCTATGTGCATATATTTGTGGGCTTAGTATTAAGGTAGCAGATGGACATCGAGCCTCCACTCATTGCAAGAACACTTTGTTCTACTAGACTGGTATTCCACGATGCTCACCTTCCGAACACAATCACTGAAGACAAATGTGTGCATAAGCAAATGTGGTGAAGAAAGCTGATGGTGCCTGGCTATCAAAAGATACAGCACTCGGAGTCTTAAAAGTTTGAAGAAAAACAAGTGGCCATCTAACTCAGAAGCAACAAAGTTCACATGGAAGAAGCACACCAGCAAATGTGATCACTAGTTGTTAAAGGGATCAAGTATCAGGCATCAAAGAACAAAAAAATCATATCCTTGTGAATGAGGAGGAGTGTGGAGTGGGGACCCAAAGCCCATCTGTAGGCAACTGGACATCTCCTTACAGAAAGGTCTAGGGGAGGAAATCAGTCAGTGAGGGTCAGTGTAGCAACAATGAAACATACAACTTTCCTCTAGTTCTTAAATGCTTCCTCTCTCCCCTCCCTTTACTATCATGATTCCAATTCTACCTTACAAATCTGGCTAGACCAGAGGATGTACCCTAGTACAGATAGGAACTGGAAACACAGGGAATCTACAGCGGATGGATACTTCAGGACCAGTGGTGAGGGTGGCGATACCGAGAGGGTGGAGGGAAGGTGGGGTAGAAAAGGAGAACCAATGACAAGGATCTGCATATCCCCTCCTCCCTGGGGGACTTACAACAGAAACATGCATAAAGGGAGATGCTGTACAGTGTGAGACATGAAAAAATAATGATAATTTATAAATTATCAAAGGTTCATAGGGGTGGGGAGGAAGGGGGGCAATAAGGAGCTGCTAGCAAGGACTCAAGTAGAAAGCAGATGTTTTGAGAATGATCATGGCAACAAGTGTCCAAATGCGCTTAACACAACAGATGTACATATGGATTGTGATAAGAACTGTATGAACCCCAAATAAAATGATTTTTTAAAGGAAAAGATCAAAATCAGTATCAGAAGACTCTGAAACTTACAATTTAATAGTTCAATTACATCACGGAGTTGTACAATTGCACAGATTATTACAATAGTCAATTTTAGAATATATTCTTCTTTCTTGTACTCATTATTAGCGAAACATGCAAAGAAAAGACAAACAAAAATACCAACAATGATTACAAAATAAAACAGAGAAATCCCTCACTTGACAAACAGAACGTATTTAAACTAGAGCAAATTTAAAATGGGTCAAAAGGGTACAATATGGTGTTCCATTTTAGCAGAACTGCATTTACAATAATCCACTTTCCAGTGCATTCTGCATGATAATAAGGCTACTCACATCCCTGATTTGTGGTCAGAGGGGATTCACAAGAGGAAGGGTGGTCAATATGCTGATCGCAAATGTAGTGTGGGTAGATCACATGGTATTAAAAAAATAGATGTCCACCTATCATCAATCCCATCATTTAATTGATATACAATATAGCACAGCTGATCAGATGTAATCTTAGGTGTCAAACGCATGCGCAAACAACTGCGCTGAGTGCAGCAAAACTGACAAGCTAAGCTATCGCTAATTTTGAAACTTTGCTTTTTTTCCCTCTTAAACATTAAGAGAGGGTATGCAAATGAGTGGGGGACTTGGGCCAAATAAGAAGACAAAAAAGTATCACTTTCATATGGAATGGAATATTTTGACACTATAAGCAGACATTCAGCTGAAGTCCAGGATGGATGAACAGTTCTGGAACTTACTGGCAGAGGGAAAATACCCAAACATGAGAAAATGTGAAACCTCCTTGACTGCATTCTTCGGCTCTACTTATTTACGTGAGTCAGGCTTTTCCCACAAAAAGATCAGTAAGTCCAAGTACTGTTCTGTTTTGGCTGATGATCATTTGGGCGTGTGTTTGAGGCTGTCAGCATCTACTGTCTGGACTATGCATCCCTGGCTCATTCCATTCAGTGCAAGTCATCAGAGTAAACTCAGGTAATGGCAAAAAAATGTACATAGTTAATTGTGTTGTGCTGTGCAATATGGATCCATATGGTAACACAGGATATATAAACATTCATTGTACATATAAAGAATTCTCAATGCATTTATAAATAAATATAATAAATACATAAAATAATTATGCTTTGCATTTTTGTAGCTGATAGATCATTTTGACCTGATCATTTTATAAGTAGTTTGCATGCTGAAAAAGTGTGAGCACCCCTGCACTAAAGGCTTACTTCACAAGTATTTCCCCTTCACTTTTTGTTATTGCTATTAAAGTAGATAACTTTTAAATAGGTCAAAAGGGAGAGAAAATATTACATTTTAACCTAACTACATCTGCCATACTCAACTTTACAATGTACTCTGTCTGATAACAGTATTACCGACATCCTTTGATTGTGGTCAAAGTTGATTCACCTAAGTTTTAATCAATGGGTGGGCCATGCAAATGGATTTGGGTGAAACATGCCCTTAATCATAGAGTAGCTAAAGTACATGAAAGAAATTATGAAGTCAAAGAGCTTAACAGAAAAATTTCAAAAGGCAGCAGGAGAAGACACAGTAAAAAAAAAAAAAAATTTCCGCATCGCTGCCCTGGTGGGAGTAGGAAGCCCAGCCTTGCTCCTGTAGAGCTGCTGCTGGATTTGACCCATCAACCCTGTGGGCCACAGTCCTGCACACAACCACTGGGCCACCAGGGCTCAGCTTCATTTTCTTTTCTTTTTTCGCATCCCTGCCAACACAGTAAAATATTAAAATAAAATGTGTATAGCCAGTGTTTCTATCTTGATGACTCCCAGACAAACAAGTTACATAGATATATCACACATGCCCACTTATGTAAAGGTCACGCTTTCCATTTTCTAAAATGGACAATGCAAACGCCCTGCCTTTCCCACATGGAAGATGCCCTTACTTATCCACCAAAGGAAGAAGCCCACTTTGTTCTCAATCTGGTCATGACAGTGACCTTCTCAACACATCCAGATTTCCCAGGGGTCAATTGATGTATAAACATGACCAACAGCCTTTTGAAAAGTTAATGTTTAACCAGGGCAAAACCCAAAAGCCTGGTGAATATTTCAGGGACCGATTCACAGACTTCTTTGATCAGTGTTTTAATTTGGTTAAATGTAACTTAACCAATTTCCGGGTAAATGCTAAGTCCCTTTGGTATTGATCTAATAAAAGTGAATTTCTCCAGGCAGAAGATCTCCTTTCATTCTGTCTATATTTCCATTTGATAGCCTCTATTAAAGGAAAGGATCGAAATCAAACTTTGGCAACTAGCAGTTGGGCTTATCTCCAAGAAATAAAACCCTCCCCGGTTTTTCAGGCCTCCCGGCTGAATTCTGACACTGTGCAGAACATCCACAGACAGGCCTGAGGAAGAGTAGAATTACGCGTCTGGGAGTCAGAGAGGCGGGGTGCGTGGTTTGAATGTCAAGGGCATTCTTGGGCTTGCTGAAAACCTCATTTCAGTCCTTATATTTTCAGGCTGTTGAAGTGAAGTCTATGTCTCTGCAGTCTTAAGTTATTCCAGATCATGGACGGAACGATTGGCTCCCCCGCCCTTCTCAGATGTGGAGCAGCTGGACGGATGGCTGGCTCTGCGTGCACTTAGACCTGCGCGTGCGCATACACACACACACCCTGATGTATGTAAACCCCAACATAAACATCAGATCTCACGTGGGCTGCAAAGATTTTTAAAGACTTTTGTGTTGTTAAAATATGTGTGTGTGCGTGTGCGTGTGCGTGTGCCACAGCCAGCTTGTGAACAGCTATAATCCTGCTCCTGTTTCAGCTTTTAAAAAGATGGAGGGGGGTGGGGATGGGGAGGAAACCGTGCTCATTCCTTCCTTCCACAGTCAAGTTCCAAAAAGGAGAAAGAATCCCTCAGCTGGCTTCCTGGGTAGATATGCCCTGTCGGGACATTCCTTTGGCCACTTTAGCTGAAATCTGCATACCTCTGGGACTAAAGCATCCCTGCCTCAGGCTCCTGAATCCCCAACAGCCGGAGAATTGTCTGCCCAAAGAAGCAAATTCTGTGTGTCTCCCACATGCACCTCACCCCCTCGAGAAAACAGCACAGAACCCCCTAACCACGCGGAGGGCTACACTCCAGAGAGCAAAGCATGAATTCCCGGAGCGCGTCGCCGCTCCCGCTCTTCGCATTTTGACTGCTGCACAAGGAAACTCCCTGCCGAAAGGCTGTCTCCGTGTCTGTCTGCAAAGAACATACGGGAACTCTCTTACCCAGTGAGAAGGACCGTGTGCGAGGGTGACACTTCACTGCACCCTTCTCGCAGGGGCTGAGCCTGCTGTGAGGAAACTCTCCTTATAGGAAAAAAAAAAAAAAAAAGGGGCTGGGTGGGGTGGGGTGGGGGGAGACGTGGAGGCTGATGGAGCCTTTTCTATCTCGGAGACTCGGGCTTCCTAGTGGCTGAGTTTATGCTTAATTTGTTGTTTTATTTGGCAACGAGCAAGTGAGGAAAACAAGATCTTTAATAATGATGATTGACATTTGTACTTTCTGGGTACACCATGTACTTTAACCAAGAGCTCCGTAGATTAAAAAAAAAAAAGAATTGTGTGTGTGGCTAAAAATAGGGCAGATTTAAATCTTTTTCTTTCTTTTGTCCTAGAAAAACACCTTTTTTGTCCCTGTGGCATTTGAAGTGACTCTTCTCTCCTTTCCTAACTTTGACATTTGCAAAGGTTGTATGTTGTGTCATGACTTTATGGGTGGATAGTCTACAACTGGGCGCCTCAAAACCTTGGAGGTATGTGGATTAAAGAAATGCCAGGGCAAAGACTGTACAGCAAGCTCATGATTTTCTGTCAAACAGTGGTTTCCACTCGTCGGTGCCTGGAAGAAATAGACAGTGCTATTGAGTGGCTCAAATACCTGAAGTTTGTTTTTCTGGTTTCGTGGCGAATCTTACCTGCTGCCAGCCTCGGTTGCTGACTTGGGGATTTGGGCTTGGCAGTCATTGTTGTGGCCATCCCTCCCTGAGGACAAAAGTGGAGAAGTGAGGCTGAAGGGGCGGAGAAAACAGGGCCCCTGGACAGACTAGGATTTATGGAATGCAGATTCTAGAGCAACTGGATTCTGCCTGCAAAAGAAGTGACCAGAAATGGAGTTCCTCAGATGAAGTGATGCGTCTCGACCCTTGCATCAAATGGCTTGGAATTCTGAGAAACACTAGGCTCTGAGTAATTCTGAGAACTAAAGCTGACATCATAGACTGGAAAGACTTACTGCCTCAAGAATCGGATGTTCCAGAAACTCGCCAGATTCACTAACTGGTCTATAATTGAATTCTCGCTTGGAGTCACATGAGGAGATGGGCTGCTTGTAAACAAATGGAGAACTGGTGCTCTGAAAGCAAGTGTCCTCTGCAATAAGTAAATCTGGCCCCTACATTTTGTATGACTGATAAAGTGATAATAACACATTTGGTGGAATTCCCAAGAGAAAGAAATCTGTATTTCGCTCCACAAGAGTATTATCTAAATTGCACTTCTGGCATTCTGAAAATACAACATCCTCTGCCACTAAAGAGACGAATGGGAACTAGAATATGTTTAGGGGTCTAAAATGTCTAATGAGACCTTTAACAACGCCCTTCTTCTTCTCCTTTGCTGACCCCACATTCCAATCCTTCTTCTCAGTTACAAAGCTGCTCCACACACAGAATAAAATTATTAAAGTTTAAATAATTGTCATCAGTCTTTCATGGTTTTGTGAATTATATTAGGTTGCTGTACAGTCTTTGCCCTGGCATTTCTTTAATCCATATACCCCCAAGGCTTTGTGGCATCCAGTTGTAGACTATGCACCTATAAACTCATTTCATAACACAAAACCTTTACAGGGACTGAGCCCCGGTGGTGTTGTGGTTGTGTGTGGGACTGCGACCCACAGGGTAGGCAGTTCACATCCAGCAGCAGCTCTCCAGAAGCAAGGCTTGGCCTCCTACTCCCACCAGGGGGCAGTGATACCCACAAAAAACCCTTTTCAAACGCCAACTATAATATATTTCTATATTATAGAAATAGCCTTTGCAACTATATTAGCATATGTCCTTCTACCCTTGTTTTAAAGTGCTGGATGTTTACGGACTATGTATTATAAAAGCATGCTTGTTAATAAAAAATTCACGTATGGAAAGATACCAAGGAGAATGCAATATTTTGTATAATCCAATTTTATCACAACAGAGCAAAACACTGCCCTGTCCTGTGCCATCTTCATAATAGTCCCCAGGCTTGCACCCACTGTTGTAGCGACAGCGTCAATCATCCAGAGACAACTTCATCCAAAGATAACTGTTGTGAAAAGCGTCTTGCTTCATCAGTTATGTTTTAGGTTAGCCTAGGTTATCTTGGCATTTAACATTTAACATTACCTCACTGCCAAGTGGAAACACGCTGAGTGCTGGCTAGAGTTGCCCTGTGGGGTTCTGAGACAGTAACTCTTTACAAGAATACATAGCCTCCTCTTTCTCCCTCGGAGCAGCTGATGGCTTCTGAAGTGCTGGCCTTCTGGTTAGCAACAAAACACATGACCATCAGGTCACCAGAGCACCTTCTTATCTTAGCATATATTATCTAATATATACCAGTCATGTACACCGATCCACTGCATGTCAGTCAGTTTGTCGTACTGTGGTGACTTCTGTGTTGCTGTGATACTGTAAGCTATGTCATTGGTGCTTCGAATGGTAACAGGGTCACGAAGAGTGAACGAGTCTCAGCAAATCTTCCAGACAAATAACAGACAAGAAGGACAACGCTAATCACCACTTCTGAGAAAGGAGCTGCTGGAAACCTTACACACAGCTTTGGAACATTGTCAAATACTTACGGCCTGGGGGATGGAAACAAAACCTTGTTGGAGATAGTAGCAGAGTATAGGTCCTTGGGGTTGGGGGGCATTTGAAATGTGATTCCTCACAGTGGAATCAGATCCATGAGGAAGAATTTCTCCTCATGCTGAGGTACACTAGGCTAAACTTGTGGGAGTGGAGCCTTTGGGATGGAGCATGACTCGAGGTAAGGAGAAACAGCTGCCAAAATCTGCTAATGATTGGAATATAGAATGTGCAAAGTATGAATCTAGAAAAATTGCAAGTTGTCCAAAATTAAAAGGAATGCGTGAAGATCGATATCTTCGACATTGGTGCACTGAAAGGGACTCTTACTGGCTATTTTGAATCAGGAATTAATACGATTTACTCTACTGGGAATAATATGACCAAGAAGAATGATATGAATAACAAAATCAAGAATAATGGCATTGTCAAACAGGACATTGCAAAATTCCTCAAGAAGTACAATGCTGTCTGTGATAGGATTATATTTATCTGTGTTCAAGGAAATCCAATCAATACTTTATTTGAATTTATGCACCAATCATAAAAGCTAGTGTTGAAGAAATTGAAAAATTCTACCAACTTCAGTGGGAAATTGATCAAACATGCAATCAAAATGTATTATTATAAGTGATTTATATGCAAACATTGTAAACAAAGAGGAAGGAATTATAGTTGGAAAACACGGACTCGGTGATAGAAAAAAATCTAGAGACTGCATGATAGAATTTTGCAAAACTATTCACTTGTTCATAGCAAATACCTCTTTGTAACAACAGAAAAGACATATGCATATGTACTGTTAGGCTTCTCTAGAGAAACAAAACCAGGACACTGATTTTAGATGATAGACAGACAGACAGATAGATAGATAAATGTAAGAAATAACTAATTAGTCCACAGAGCAGTACAAATGGCTCAGTTCAACTCACTTTATAAGACAGATAATACACTGGCAGTCCGTCAACTCACAAGGGTTACTGGGTGCAAGTCAAGGAAGCAGACAGCTGAGTCTTCTTTGGAGCAATCCAGGCAATCCAGCCACAGGCAGACAATGGCAGGGCAATTCACCAACAGTCAGCCAGATGACAGGGTCCAACACCCCCCAGTTCAAGTGACATATACACCAGTAGTGTGGCAAAGCAGGTCTTAAAGGAACCTGAAACTATAGCGACACAGTGCACAGGTTGGGTGTCCCACAGGTAATGTAGCTCTCAAGTTGAGGCAGAGAATGAGCTAAGGTAGCCGCACACTGGTCCCATCATCAAAGAGCAAGAGACAGAAAGGTGACATTTACCTCTTTGCTCTACAATTAAACTGCAATCTCATTAACCCCACATGTGTTTATTGGGCAGGTTGGCACAATAATCCTACCTATCACATATACATATGGACTTCTCCACATGGGATACATAGAGATGAAAATGACTACATATGTGGGAAGAAACCATGGAGAAGCTCAGTATCAGCACTAAAACTAGACCAGGGGTTAACTGGAACAAACCATCAATCGTATGTAAGTTCAGGCTAAAATTGAAGAAAATTAAAATAAGTACAAAAGAGCCAAAATGCAATCTTGACCCTGTCCCACCTGAATTTCAAAAACATCTCCAGAATAGATTCAATGCATTGAACATTACAGAAGACCCAAAGAGATGTGGGAAAGCACCAAGAACAGCATTGTTAAAGAAAGCAAAAGGTCATTAAAAACACGGAAAGAAAGAAAAGATCAAAGTGGAGGTCAGAAGAGATGGAAGAGAGAATGAAGTTCAAGGACAGATTGAAAAATTTCAAAGGGTGACTTGAGAAGACAAAGCTAAACGTTATAATGAAATGTGCAGAGACCTAGAATCAGAAAGCCAAGGGAACAACATGCCCAGCATATTTTAAATGGAGAGAACTCAAGAAAAAAATCAAACCTTGTGTCGAAAAATTGAAATATTCTATGGACAAAATATTGAAGTTGCAGGAAGCTGTGAAAGAAAATGGAAAGAATACTGAGAGTCACTGTACCAAAAAGAGCTAGTTAACATTCCACCATTCAAAGGGTAGAACATAGGCAAAAAACCAATGATGCTGAAGAAAGAAATTCAAACTACATTGAAAGCATTAGCCAAAAAAATAAGACTTCAGGAATCAATGGAATACCTACTGAAATGTTTCAACAAGATGATGACGCGCTGGAAGCCATTATTCACGTACACCAGGAAATTCGGAAGACAGCTACTTGGCCAACTGATTGGTGAGGTCCATATTTGTACCCATTCCAAAGGAAGATGACCCAACAGAAGACTAAAATTATAGAACAATGCCATTAATACACACCTAAGTAGAATGTTGCTGGAAATCATCCAACAATTGTTGCAGCAGTGCATTGATAAGGAACTGCCAGAGGTTGGATTCAGAGGAGGACTTTCGAACAAGGAGTATCATTACTGATGTCAGATGAATCTTGGCTGGAAGCAGGGAATACCAGAAAGATGCTTATTTGTGTTTTTATTAACTATGTCAAGACATTAAACTCTGTGGATAATAACAAACTCTAAATAAACTTGAAAGAATAAGAATTCCAGAAGACTTCATTGTGGTCCTTCTGAATTTGTGTCTGGATCAATAGACAGGTTTTTTTTTTTAATATAACAAGGGAATACAACATGGTTAAAAATCAGAAAAGGTATGTGACAGGGTCGTATACTCTTATAATACTTATCCAATCTGTAGAATAAGCAAATCACCATAGAAGTTGGATTATATGTCGAGAATGTGGCATCGGGATTGAAAGAAAGTTTATTAACAACCTGCATAATGCAGATGACACAACCTTGCTTGAAGAGAACTTTGAAGTACTTGCTGAGGGAGATCCAGGGTTGCCGCCTTCAGTATGGATTACAAGTCAGTATAAAGAAGACCAAGAACCTCACATGATAAATGGAGAAAAAGCTGAAGTTGTCAAGGATCTTTGTTTGACTTGGATCCACAATCAATGTTCATGGAAGCAGCAATCAAGAGGTCAGAAGAAGTATTGCAGGGTAAATCCGCTGCACAAGACCTCTTTCGGATGTTGAAAAATTAGAATGTTACTTTGAGGACTAAAATGCTCCTGGCCCCAGACATGGTATTCTCGATTGCTTCAAATGTATGTGAAAGTCAGGCATTGAACAGAGAAGACTGGAGAAGAATCGATGCATTTTCATTATGGTGCTGGAGAAGAATATCGAAAATCCTAGGGACAGCCAAAAGGACAAACCCACCTGTGTTGGAAGAAGTACTGCCAGAGGCAAGGATGGCAACACTTCATCTGACACACAGTGGCTGAAACATAGGAGCAATTATGAAGATGAGTAAGGACTAAACAGTGTTTCTGTTGTGCTTAGGGGTCGCGATGGGTCGGAACGAACTCCACGACAACTAAAAACAATTATACTTTTTGTTGTTCTGCTCTGTGATGTGCTTTTCCCACAGAACAATGTATCACAGACATCTTTCAAAGTTCACAATGTGCATTGATGCTACTTTAAGAGGGAGTCCTGGTGGTGTGGTGGTCACACATCTGCCTGCAACCTGCCACAGTATGTTTCCACACCACCAGCTGCTCCTCAGGAGAAAGACAGGGCTCTTTGCTCTTGTAGAACTCATGGGGCCAGTTCTATCCTCTCTTATAGGGTCACTATGAAGTGGCATTGACTTGACATGAATTTGGCTTTTAGGTTTCTGACTTAAAAATGACTATAACAGAATCAATGGCACAGATGAAGCACTCTATCTGTGGTTGTTGCTGAATGCCCTCCAATGGGTCCCGACAGCATGAAACACTGCCTTGTCCTTTGCCATCCTCATACCTGCTATTTTATTTGAGGCGATTGCCCTAACCACTGCAACACAAACCCCTGTTGCTGGAAAATGACAGGTTCGAGGTCTTTTTTGCTGTACCTATCTTTGTATGCTTTCAATGGTATACCCATTTTGTGAAGTGAAACCGTCGAATCAAAGGATCATTTTTTGCATTGCTTTAGCCATTTACTTTTATTTATTTTAGTACAAATCGTATTATTGGGGTCTCGTACAGATCTTTTGCATTGCTTTAGCCATTTACTTTTATTCATTTTAGTACAAATCATATTATTGGGGTCTCGTACACATCAGTTATATCAAGCATATTTGTACACATGTTGCCATCTTCATTTTTAGAACATCTTTGTTCTTCCTTGGGCCCATGGTATCAGCTCCTCTGACTCGTAGAGACACTGTGTACAGTAGAAACCACCGGCTAGTCCGGCACCACGCGCACACTTGTTCTTACGTTTGAACGCATTGTTGCAGCCGCTGTGTCAATCCATCTCACCCAGACCTCCTCTTTTTACTGCTCCTCTCCTTTACCAGTTGGGATATCCTTCTCCTACGGTTGGTCTTCTCTCAGGAAAGCGTGAGACAAAGCAGAACTGGTGAGGCTTTCTATTGGAAACAGCATCTGGACGAGTCAGCACCAACTCATGTCACCTAACAACAACAACAAACGTTTCTTGGCTGAGCCCCGGAGGCAAGCTGGTTGTGTGCCGGACTGCAGCCCACTGGCTTGGCGGTTCAAATCCAGCAGCAGCTCTCCAGGAGCAAGGCTGGGCTTCCTACTCCCACCAGGGCAGTGATGCCCCCGCCCCCCCCCCCAAAAAAAAAAAAAAACGTTTCTTGGATTGCAAGGTCCAGAATATATTTGAATGTTGACTAGTTCTTTTTGGTTTGGTGTCTCTGTGTATTCTTTCCATTGTCTTTTAACGCTTCCTGCATCATTAGATATTTTACCCAGAGATTTTTCAATACTGCAGCTCAAGCCTTGCATTTTTTCTCTAGTTCTTTCCATTTAAGGTGTGCCAAGTAGGTTCTTCCTTTTTTTGTTGTTTTCTAGCTCTAGGTCTTAGCTCATTTCATAATTTTCATTAATCTGCCCTATATAATGGGTACCCTATTTAAGACTGATGAACCTATAATCCATGTCATATAGACTGTCTATAGTAGAGAGACAGCAAGTGGACTACGGATTCCTGGGTGGGTACTCTGGGTGAAGAGCTGATGTCAAGGAGTTCAAGAAGGAAGAGAACATTTTTGAAACCAATTTTGGTAGCAATTGCACAAGCCTATTTCATGTGATTGAACTATGGAATTATATGACATCTGTATTAGCTTTCAATAAAATGGTTTTGAAATTAGTTAACTACAACAGTAAGAGAAACAAAACAGACTGGTCCTTAGAAATGAAGGGGCTGAGAAGTAAGTGTTGTCTCACTTACTTTGGACATACTTTCAGGAAGAGACTAGTCACAGGAGAAGAATATCATGCTTGGTAATGTAAGGAGGAGTGAAAAAGAGGAAGGTCTTCTACAACATGATTAGGCTCAAACCTCACACCACTATGAAGATGATGTAGAACCAGACAGTGTTTTACTTCTTGTGCATAGGGTGGTGCATCAAACCCACTTGATGGTACCTAGTCATAAGATATTAGGTTCTACTTCAACAATTTTCAAAAATTTCTCAAAGGAGTCCATGTTCAAGCGAGACAGTATGTACAAAAATATATCATATAAAATATTACAGAAAAGTCTGCTCTGGTTCAAGCTCAGTCAAGACCCAGAACCCAACTTTATTATAGAACTTTTGAGTCACCTTCACAGACCACTCCAAACAAACAAACAAACAAACAAAAAAGCCCTTCTTCTGGTGTGGTAGTCCAGATAAACTAGAGGAACAAATCTCAGAGACACAGGTATAAGGAAAAAGTTTATATACAAAATGAATGGGACATGGAGAAAGCATCCCAGCCCAGTCCAGTTCAAAGTCATAAGCCTGGTATTAACTCATATGCCCCAAATCAGTCAATAAAGTCTTCTTCAGACTCATGAAGTCACAGGTCAGTGGGTGCAGAATCCCAGTGCTGGTAGGGCACCTCACTTCCAGGGCTCAACAGCAGAAGCAACCCATCACTGGCAGAGGTCTCCATCTGGCCGCCCCAGCTTCAGAGGTCTGACTCCATCAAGGCAAAGCTGTGTGGTCTCTCCGCCAGCTCCTCCAGCTTCTCAAATGCTGCCAGCTTGTCTTGTCCGTGATTAACCGTCTCTGAAACTAACTCCCAACTGGGGAAGATAGCTTCTCATCTTCACGAGGGAAATATTGCGAGATTTCCCAGAAGTCTCAGGTGAAAGACATGCCCACACAGAGGCCTCATAGGCTACTCAATGGCTATCTCCAGATTAATAGGCCAGACCCCACCCCTACATTTCAATTATAAAATTAACATAAGCACATGACTGCAACATGTGGTGAGTTGATTCTGCCTTATAACAGCCCTCAGACCACAGCTAGTTATAATTATAAGTAAAATTGAAACAAAACCACAGATGAGATACTGATAAAGAGGGGGACTAAGTTGGTCAAAATTAATTTTATCTTCTAAGGCTGTGCCTTTCAAACAATGAAGTTATACAAGATTATGTCTAAAGTCTAAAATGCTAGTCTTGTGGTTAACCAAAGTAAAATCATAGAGAAAATCTTCTAATTCCAAGTTTAATCCAATTTAAGCTACAAAATAGTATATTTAGGAATGTCATTAGACATTATCTGGTTTAAAAAGGTGACACTGAAATTAAATAATCATTTGGATTATAGTGATAAGATATTTTTATATCTTGTCAGGAATTTCTTTAGCTTTTAAACAAGATCCATTCTTAAGTGTTTCTTTAAGTAAAATTTATAGGTAAGTTGGAAAAGATACCTATGGTTATTATTTAGCATTTCTTTTCTGCAAGAAAAGGCCCAAAGTTTTTTAGATTATTTAAAAGCTACATGTGCAGCAAGCAAACATGATTGTGATGAAACATTTGTCGTCACTAGGGCTGTCGCTGTTAAAAGAAGAATGTCTTTAAGAAAGACTATTTGCAAGGTCTAGTATTAGAACTAGAATACCTCTTTCTCGAAGCACTCCTTTAGCAAAATGAGCCCAGACACCACCTTTATCACAATCACTTTGAAATATTATAAATACAACTATGGGTTCATATTGCACTTCCACCTGTAAAGATTATTATTTGGAATATAAGAAGAAGCCCAGGAATCTACATATTTTTCAAATGCTCTCCACGTGATTCCTGCACAGGCAAGAAGCCATCTTATGGAGTTCCATCTTAAGAGACGTTAAGGAAATCTGCTAAGCTGCAGAGCACAGCCTAAAGAGTAAGTAAGCGCAGTTGGTCATAAACTGTAAATCTGACAACCAGCTAGCATCTTAAAAGTCTTTTACAAAATGGGTGCATAAGCATATGTGGTAAAGAAAGCTGATGATGCCTGGCTATGAAAAGATGTACAGTCTGGGGTCTTAAAAGCTTTAAGTTAAGCAAGCGGCCATCTAGCAAAGAAGCAATGAAACCTACATGGAAGAGACACACTCATGTGTGATCATGAGGTGTCAACGGGATCAGGTATCAAAAGATCCAAAACAATTATGTCAAAGTGAAGGAGAGGGGTCAGAGTGGAGAACCAAAAGCCATCAGTAGACAATTGGACATCCCCTCACGGAAGGGTCACATGGAAGGGACAATTCAGCCTGCATTCAGTATAGCACCAATGAAACATACAACATTACTCTGGTCCTTTAATGCGTATTCTCTCTCACTATTATGACCCCAGTTTTACCTCACAGTACTGCTATATCACAGTATGTACATTGGTGCAGATAAGAACTTTCAAAATATGGAAACTTGGACAGATAATCCCCCCCCTCCGCCCCCGGAAACAGTAATGGGAAGAGTGATACCATGAGAGTAAGGGAATGGAGGAGGAAAGGGGAGAAAGGGAGAACCAATCACAATGATAGGTGTATAACCCCCCTCCCAAGAGAATGAATAACAAATGTGGGTGATGGGATACAATGACAATTTAAGAAAAGGGAAATATATATATATATAATCAAGGATTTATGAGGAAAGGAGAGTGGGGTAGGGAGGGAAAAAAGAGGAGCTGATAATAAGGGCTCAAGAGATAAATTTTAAAAATTACGATGGCAACATATGTACAAGTTTGCTTGCTATAACTGATTTATGGCTTGCTAAAATATTTATTAGAGGCCCCAGTGAAGTTATTATTATTATTTTTGGGGTGGGGGCATCACTGCCTTCAGGTGGTGAGAGTAGGAGGCCCAGCCTTTGCTCCATGGAGCTGGAATTGAACCTCCATCCCAGTGGGCCGCAGTCGCGCGCACAACCACTACACCACCGGGGCTCAGCCCGTAAAAGTATTTTTAAAATAATAAATAAAAATAAAGTCTTTTAGCACATTGCAGGGTCTATACTGGTCCCTGGTTGCGTCAATTCTTCTATTCTTTATGTTGCTCTACTCAGTATAGCAGCAACCCCGCCCCTGCAGCCTCTTGTCCAGAGCTCTATTTGCTCTCTGCCAGTTGAAATCAGCCAATGAGAAGTTCTGACATGAGTTTGGGAGCACAGAAGGAATGGAGAAGACAGGACATCTCTCCTTCCTCTCTGCCTTAACCTCCTCTCAGACGATAGTCATATTTTCTTCATAGCTCTAGTTTCCACCAGATGTTTCCCCTTATGATTATGGCTTCTACTAACTGACCCTAGTCCCTGGGCTCCAATCTGTCCCACTGAGGTCCCTGCCTGTCATAATCAATTTGTACTCAGCTTCTAACAAAAAGACTGACCGTGTGGACTCGCCCAGAAGTGAGTGCTGTAAAAGAAAGACCTGCTTCCATAAAGAAGAGTTCCACCCAGAGGGTGGGGGCAGTGGTTTTACTCATCGCACTCAGCGACTCTGAGAAGAGAAGGGGTGGAGGCACTCCCTGCTGCTCTTCTTATGTGGGAGGCGTTGTCGTTTGAGCTACTCCACCACCCATATCACCAATCCCTTTTCTTAAATTCCCTCTCTTTTGATTACTCAGTACAATCCTCATTGACACAGGCCCTCAATCATGGGGTTTGTTAGGAATCAGAAGCAGGGTTCCCATCAGTCTCAGGACAGGATCGAATGGCAGGAAGATCTAGTGGAGCAGAGCCTGGACTGTATGTCCCAAATGTCTGATGGATCTTGGTGTTTCCTCATAGGTTATCGCCTGTGGTCTTCACAAAAGGGGGAGACATGGTACTGGAGTGTCTAGCACCTCTGGCTCATGTCCTCCCTGCCGTACAGTGCATCCTGACGCACAGGGACCCTATGGAGTAAAGTCCAACCCGCCCAGTGAGTTTCCAAGGCCGTAGATCTTTATGTGAGCAAAACACCTCGTCTTCTTCCCAGAGAGCAGCTGCTGCGTTCAAACGCTGTCCTTACTGTTTGCACTTTGACTCATATAAACCACTCCACCACCAGGACTTCTTCACCTGCCAAAAAGAGGTTAAGTATTAATTAGACGTGAATAGCTTTCCAGGAGACCAATCTGATTAGAAAGAGGAAAAATAATTTGAAAGAGAAACTTTTCAACCTGTTCTGGCATGAAAAGAGAAATGAAAGGTCTTTTTCTGTCTACATTTTTTTTGAAGCACCAGTTGTTGTTGTTGTTTATTTTTTTGCATTGCACTAGGTCTTCTTGAGATAGTTTTCACAATCTAGAAAACCAGGTGTGTGGAGGGAGAGTCTCTATCTCTCTGGTAATGGTTACCACACAGCAGCTTATTCTTGCATCAGGTGGGATACATTTTAATGAGGTAGCAGCATCAGAAAAAAAATGAAATTAAAATAATAGCTGGATCAGGTACTCATTACATGAAACTTCTACAAGTGGTTTTGGAGTAAAATGTTAACATTCCTTGAAAAGTGAGAACCTAGTATTGCTAGGAGAACAACTAAAATTCAGGAGAAGGTAAATTGCATTGAGATTAATGGATTATACTTTTCAGTTTTGGTGAGGAGTATGCAGTGGTCCATGAAATCTTTGTATTAATTAAATTTCCATGGAATTAAGTTTTCCAAGTCATTAGGCTCTCTTATTAGTTAAGACCTAGAAAATAAAAAGGCTATACAATGTCTTTTTTGTTTGTGTTTTAGGTGTTAAAATATTTTTTTAAAAAAACATCTAATTAAGGAACTAATTTCAGGGATCTAAATATGACCTCCTCTCTGGGGTGCAGACAACAGGGGGTGGGTGAAGTGACACATTGGACAGTATATGATATGAAAAGGTAATAACAATTTGTAAATTATTAGGGGTTCATAGGGGAGGGGGAGGGGAGGAGAAATATGGGGAGCTGGAATTTAAAAAAAGAACTAGAGGAGGCCTGAGCCCCAGTGGAGTAGTGGTTGAGTGCGGGACTGCGGTCTGTGGGGCTTGGCGATTCAAATCCAGCAGTGGCTCTCAGGAGCAGCACTGGATAGCGCCCATGACCACCAGAGGCAGTGATGCCCACACACACAAAAAAAGAACTAGAGGAAAGGATGAAAGAGGAGCTTATACCAAGGACTCAAGTAAAAAATATTTGGAAATAAATATTGCAACATGTGTACAAATATGCTTAATACAAATGATGTATTGAAGGTTATAAGAGCTATAAGAGCCCCCAATAAAATCTATATTAAAATTTAAAAAATCTAATGGACTCAATTAGAGGAACAGTTGAGAATGGTGCAGGATTGGGGAGTGTTTTATTCTGTTGTGCCTAGGATAAAGTGACCAGCTTTTAAGTGGGACACCATTGACGGGGGTGGTGGAAGGGAGGGGTTCTTCATTAAAACTTTGGTCTATATGGAACAACAAAAACTTCATAGACCGCAAACATAGTATTGTAATATATTTATTTTAATTTTTGTGGGCATCACTGCCCCCTGGTGGGAGTAGGAGACCCAGCCTTGCTCCTGGAGAGCTGGTGCTGGATTTGAACCACCAACTCTGTGGGCCGTAGTTCTGCACACAACCACTATGCCACCAGGGCTCAGCCCTGTTTATTTTAATTTTAAAATGCCACAGGACGTTGTTAAATTGTTAAAAAGCGGGGGGTCTGGTCACTTTAGGGTCACTTGGGTCAGAACCGACACTGGCACCTATAATAACAACCATCTCTAAGGTCGCCCTGATCAGAACAGCTGGTAGAGTAGAGGCAGCCAGGCACACCCTCTACTTCTGATTTCAGGGTAGAGGAGCTTGTGACAAATATCAACAATTGGTCCTATAGACTGGTTTGTTCTCACTTCCCTTTATTTCGTCTCCAATGAATATGAAAGCAGCATTGAAGTTAAAATGTAAAGTTAGAATCGCATCACACCTCCCCGAGGGTGTTGACTGGAAGAGTATGTAGTGGAGATTTCTTTGGTATGCTAATGTGTAGAATGTCATTGAACAATTCTTTCTTCAAGCCCTTAGATATGCTTTTGTGTATGTAGGTTGTATTTCAATTTTTAAAAAAATGCTATTGCTCTAATGAGTCTCCTCAACAATAGATTGCTGATGTGGCTAATATGCCTATAACATTTATAATTAAGTAAGTGTGTCATTTGTCCTTGTATTTCCCTCATTAAACTTCTAGGATAAGCAGAATAATGCCCCTCCCAAACACACACAACATCCATGTCTTTCTTCACAGAACCTGTGAATGTTATTATGTTACTTTGCATTGTAACAGGTGATGATCTAGAGAATCTCTGGGTGAGTTCAATCTAACCCCCACCCGCCAATCCTTGTCCTTCGAGAGTTTCTCCTTGCTGGGATCAGAGGGGATTTGACAATGAGTCCTCAGAGAAAGACAGTGGTACTGGCTTTGAAGACGGAGGGTGAGGCCCATAAGTCAAGGGATCTGAGTGACCTCAGGAAACTAAAAATAACAGTGGAATGAATTATCTCAGAGTCTCCACAAAGGACCATACACCTGATGGCACTTTGAAGTTAAGCCAGTCACACCTGGGCTGGGCTTCTACCCTGCAAAATAGTAAGCAAATACATTTGTAGGTTTTAAGCCACTAAATGCGTGTTTCTTTGTTACAGCAGCAATCGTTTGGGTTGGAAATGTAACTTATTAATTTTTTTTAAGTTTCATGCCTTCAGATCTCCTGGACTGCCTCTGTCAGCAGCAGCAGCACTGATTCTCGACTGCTGAAAGTTTAATAAGACTGCGAGGGCAAACTACATTGAATCAAACGAGAGGTACAGGCAGTAAACAGATCAAAGGGCTTCTCTACAGTTCCAATCCTTAAACTGTCCTTGGAGAACAGAGCTGCTACTCCAAGGTGCAGAGACCAGGACAATGACTCTACTTAAAGCTGCTCTTGGTTTAACAAACAAACCTTCATCATTAAGAGAATTGTGAAAGTAAATATATATAGCAGGCCATAAAAAGGTAAAGGGTGGCCTGGGGGCAGTTTCATATTTCCATACAATGAAAGAGGTCCCCATGTGAAACTGGGTACTGAAACAACCTCTCAGTCATAACTGTCCTCACAGGAATGCTGCCATTTTGCCTCTTGTAGGTGACAGTGTAGAATTGTCCTCATTCCAGGCTGTAATTTCTGTGGGAGTGGAGTACCAGGTCTTTCTCTACTGGAGTTGCTGGGTGGGTTTGAACCCCCAACCAGTGCCACAGAACTCGTTCACAGTAATGCTGGACTTTCCTTATCATAGAAATGTTCACATTGAAGAAAGCTGATGGTGCCTGGCTATCAAAACATATAGCTTCTGCAGTCTTAAAGGCTTGAAGATAAACAGAGGTTGTGGGGAGAAAGGGGTAATTGACCTCAAGGATCAATCTAGAACCCCCTCCCAGGGGGATGAATAATGGAAAAGTGGGTGAGGGGCGATGGAAGACGGTGTAAAGATATGGAAATAATAATCTATAACTTATGAAGAGTTTGTGAGGGAGAGTGGGTGAGGGAGAGAGGGGGAAGAAATGGGGAGCAGATATCAGGGGCTCAAGTGGAAAGAGAAGGCTTTGAAAATGATGATGGTATCATATGTGAAAATGTGATTGTGCAAATGTGATAAAAAGCACCCAATGAAAGTTTTTTTTTAAAAAAAAATAAAAACGATTGGATGTGGATATTAAAAATAAGACATGCCAGACTTTACCCTTGGGGGGAGAAGGAAAAAAGAAATGCTCACATTTTACTGAAAAAGGAAACAAAAACCCAAATGAAACAATGACAACTAAAACCTGATCTAATAAGCACCTGCCATTCTTTATCCATTAGCATATGCAATAAGTTGCTGGCTGCTATTGATTACTGTTGCTTGTTGTCAGGTGCCCTTGAGTTGGTTCTGACTCACGGTGACCTTATGTACAACAGAACTAAACACCATCCACTAGGGCACCATCCTCATCATCATTCTTACATGTGAGTGCATTGTTGCAGCCACTCTGCCAAACCCTCCTTTCCAAAAAAGGGTCTTCCTCTTTTTTTGCTGCCCATCTCCCTTCCCATACATGATGTCCTTTTTTCAGAGACTCATTGCGAAGTAAGCATGAGGGAATATTGAGTTCATAGGTGTGGTTTGTTAGGTCTACAAAAATACAGTCTTCCTTCCAAGAAGACACTGTTCTGCTCAACAAAATATTTGGGGTGTTTCAACATAAGAATAAATTAAAATAAATGTTTCCATCTCCTTCCATGCGAGCTCCACCAGGCATGAAATTACATCTTAGACAAATCAGTCTAATGTGTGAAAGAGTACAGCTTTTGATAGTGGTTCTCACTTGTGTGAAAGGACATGGCTTCTACGAAGAGAGCAGTTGGATGCCATCCCTTCTCATTAGCCAAACGGAAGAGAAAGGAGAAGGGAGGAGAAAGGAAAGCAGGGAGAGAGCTGGCCGCACAGACTCAAACATGGTGCCGACCTCCCCTGCGGTGCTACTGCTGGGAAGGATGAGGCAGAAAGTAGCCAAGGAGTGATGCAGAGACTAGAGAAAAGTGGGGCTCCTCCGTGGAAAGCCCAGGGTAGGGCCCAATTTCATCCTGCCAGCCTGGTGTAACATTAACCATTCTTGAAAACCTGGCTCATGGCTGGTCTTGTATTTGACTCACCTATCCGCATGCATCTCCCTTTGGCATGCAGGTGGTGGTGTTCAGGGTGGGGCTTCAGGGTTGGGGGGAGCCTGTGGTAACTGCACAAGCAAGGACACATCCCTAACTGCCTGGTCAGGATCAGCCTGAATCTAGAGTCCACCAGATCGTGAATCTGGATTCTCTGTGTTGCAGGTTCTTATCTTTAGCAGTGTGCGTGCTATGGTCTAATTCAATTTGTAAGGTAGAATTGAGGTCATGAGAATGGGGGGAAGGAAACACCATGGAACTAGAGAAAAGTTGTGTTTCATCAGTGCTATCCTGCACCCCAACTGGATCCTCTCTTCCCTATCATCCTTCTGTGAGGGGATGTACAATTGTCTGCAGATGGGCATTGAGTCTCCATTCCATGCCCCCCCTCAACCCAATTCACCTTATTCTGGATCTTAGATGCCTGACACCTGATCCCATCAAGACCTCATGATCACTGAGACTGATGTGCTTCTTCCAGGTGGCTAGATGGCTGCTTGTTTATCTTCAAGCCTTTAAGGCCAAAGGCCCCGTCGTTTTTTCCCCTGGCCTCACATGTCAGGTCAGATAATGCAAGGTAAAAGGACACAGTCCTTCCAACTGCCAAAGAGGTAAACACCAACTCAAGCTGGTTCTCACTACCTTCCTGCAGGTCCAACAATTTCCTAGTGCTGCTTGAAGAATTAATTCGTGGGGAAGTTCCACGCTCATCCTTATCCATTTATTAAAACCTGAAAGGATATACAGCTGAGCGACTCATCAGATAAGTCTGGGAGAGATCCTGGCATGAGCCAACTATTGCCCCGGGTTACATGCACCTGAGAGCACAGGCTCTCAACAATCCAGAACCTCCCTCAAACATTTGTGTTCAAAACTTTTTGTTGACTTTATAGAATAATAATCGATTGAAGAATTTAAGAAATACCTGGTTGCTTGCATTCTGTCCCCTTCCCACTTGAGGCTAACTGGTCCTGTGTGGTGTTGGGGTGCCCACTCATTTGTACATACTGTAAAACGTTGCTGGGCTGTTTTAGAAAACAACACCACCTTGACTGCTTCTAGATTCCATGGTCCATCATTCCGATGAGGACCCTGGTAGTGGGACATTGCTAAATAAAAGATTGATGCTGGAACCCACTGACTGTCTCCAATGTATACTCAAGTATAAGCTGGCCCAAATATCAGCCAAACCACCTCATTTTACCTAAAAACTGCATTAAAATATGCTGAAAAACTCGGTTTCTACTTGAGTCTATAGGTATATCTGTACCCATAAAGATGACAGCCTAAAAAACCCTATGGGACACTTCTAAGCCAGAACAGGTCACGATGAGTCAAAAATGTAATCAATTGCACCTAACAATAACAATAACAACATTTTTCAGAAACCAAAGACAAAGACCAAATTGAATTCTTTGTCTCACAGGGGTGACGGACAGAGACAAATATCTCTTAGCCAAAAGATGGGATCTTCTGAGGCTTCTAAAACCCCATTTACCTTTTCTTCACATCAAGGTATCCTTCCCTCCCATGGACCAGGATCCTCACTCTGATCTTAATCAGCCGGTGCCTTCCAACCTTCTGCCTCAGGCTCTTGGATTTCACATTAACTGGAGGCGTATTGATGGCACAGTTGGTACGTGTATGGTTGCTGAGAGGTCACTGCTATAGTCTTCCAGCACTCCATGGGAGAAAGCTGTGGCAGTTGACTTTCATGAAGATTAACTCAACTCCCTGTCATCAAAGTAACTTCTACTCACAGTGTTGCTGTAGGACAGAATGGAATAGCCTGGTGATTTTTTTGAGACTGTAAATCTCTACCGGAATAGAAAGTCTTGTCTTTCTCCCTTGAAGGGGCTGGTGGTTTCAAACTACTAAGCTTTCAGTTGGCAGGCCATTGTATAACTCATCATAGCACCAGGGCTCCTCCATAACAGTCGGAGGTTCTGTGAGACAGTTCTACTCTGTTCTATGGGGTTACAATGATTAGGGATTGATTCAACACGATTAGGTTTAGTTTGACACCTCCCTTGCCTGCTTCCACAATTCGCTCTGTAGTAATGTCTGTCTCTGAGTTCTCCCATCCTGGCATGGCATACTTAAATAAGCTTTGGCTCCTCTCTCTCTGCCTATATTGTGCAGGTGAGCTTGAGTAAGCAAGCTGATTAAAGTCTCAAAGGCATTTACTCACTGATTTATTTATTGTTTTTCCTCTCTTAAATAAGTCACAACTTATGGAGGGTTCAAGTTTCTCAGTCGTCTGCCAACTGTATTAGTTTCCTAGGATGGCAATAATCAAGTACAACAAACTGGATGACTTAAAACAATAGAAATACATTATTTCCGTTCTGGAGGATAGGAATACAAATTCAGAATGTGGCAGGTGCATTCCCTCTTCATAAGGTCTAAGGCAGGGGGCCTCAAACTGTGGCCTTCGGGTCACATGTGAGGACATTTATCCAGCCTGCCAGGGGGGTTTGCCGCCGCCACTGTCTATGCTGCTTAGCAGCTGACTCATCTCGGGGCCGCAGTAAATTTGTTCATAGTTTTTTGTTTTTGTTTTAACTATAGTCCGGCCCTCCAACAGTTTGAGGGACAGTGAACTGGCCCCCTGTTTAAAAAGTTTGAGGACCTCTGCTCTGCGGAAGATATCTCCTTTCTCTTTCTAGCAGTCATAGGTATTCCTTGGCTTATGACAGCAAAACTCCATTTATTGCCTCTATCTTCACATGGCCATTTTTCTTTGTATGTCTGTGTCCAAATGTCCTTGCATTAGAGCACACCCTCGTGACCTCATCTTAACTCGATCACATCTATAAAGATCCTATTTCCAAATACAGTCACATATTGAGGTCAGACCTCAATATATCTTTTGAGGGGACAGTACAACCCATAATAACTACTAAATGGTAGTCCTTTGACTTCCACAGAAATTGAATCTAGTAGCTGTTTTATGAGTCATTAGTACAAATGAGCATTATTTTAATCTGTTGTAGATGCAATGGTGAGTATGAAACAATGAAGAGTCATAAGAATGAGTCTAATATATCAAGACTATAAATATGGATTACTACTCAATGAAAAGAAGATCAAAATCCTCACAATTGGACCAATAAGTAGCATTATGATGAACAGAGAAAAGATTGAAATGTTCAAGATTCTCCTCTTGCTTGGATCCATGATCAATGCTCATGGAAGCAACACATTGCAGTAGGTAAATCTCCTGCATGAGACTTTTTTAATTGTTGGAAAAGCAAGATTGTTACTTAGGGACTAAAATGCACCTTACTTAGTAGTCCATGTTCGTTTCAATTGCCTCGTATACTTCATTTGAAATCGAATAAGGATGACCAAAGGAAAAACAATGCATTTGAAGTATGGTATGGGCAAAGAATATTGTTTACTTTCAAGCCTTTAAGACAAGACCCCAGACACTATATCTTTTGATAGCCGGGCACCGTCAACTTTCTTCACCACATTTGCTTATGCACACATTTGTCATCAATGTTCATATCAGGAAGGTGAGCACACAATATTATGATTTTAGTTCTTGAAGCCTGATAACTGATCCCTTTGACACCTCGTGGTCCCACAAACTGATGTGCTTCTTCCATGTGGGCTTTGTTGCTTCTGAGCTAGATGGCTGCTTGCTTATTTTCAAACTTTTAAGACTCCAGAAACTACATCTTTTGATAGCCGGGCACCATCTACAATATCCTTGTTTCCTGCAAGAAGAGTAAAACAGATAACCCTTTGAAGAAATGGGAAAAAGAAATGAAAAGAAGCTTCACTAGGGAGGAGGTCCACATGGCCAATGAACATATGAGAAAATGCTCCCGCTCATTAGCCATCAGAGAAATGCAGATCAAAACAACCATGAGATATCATCTAACACCCTTGAGGC